>VZQC01002871.1:0-37690 GCA_009823505.1 Rhizomys pruinosus
GATATTTTTTTTCCATCCCTTCACTTTAAGGTGGTGCCTGTCCTTGAGGTTAAGATGTGTGTTCTTGTAGACAGCATATCGATGGATTCTCTGTTTCCTATCCAATCTCCCAGTCTATGTCTTTTGATTGGGGAATTAGTCCATTAATATTTAAGGTTATGACTGATAGTTTGTCTTTGCTTCCTTTTGCCTTATTATCCATTTGCGAGTTTCGGTTTGGTTTCTACTTCTGCAGTTATGCTTTATAAATTTCTCTTTCTAGGCGCCTGGGATGGTTGCTCCTTTCTTCTGTCCTTTGAATTGCTTCAAGTATTCTCTGAAGGGTTGTTTTCCAGACATGTATTTTTCAATTTGTTTATGTCATGGAAGATTTTTCTCTCTCCTCAACTATAATTGACATTTTTGCTGGGTATAGTAACCTGGGTTTGGCATATATTGTCCCTTAACACTGGGAATGCTTTGCTCCACATTCTTCTTGCTTTCATAGTTTGCGCTGGGAAGTCCGTTGTAATTCTGATAGGTTTCACCTTATAGGTCACTTGTTGTTTTTCTTTGTGGTTTTAAGGATTTTGTCTTTGTTTTGGTTGTAGCATTTTAACTATGATGTGGCGTGGAGAATTTCTTTTCTGTCTTTGTCTGTTTGGAGTTCTATGTGCTTCTTGTATTGGTATTGGTTTGTCTCTTTTTTTTTTAGTTGGGAAGTTTTCATTCTATTATTCTGTTGAAGATCTGATCAATACCATTCTTTGGGCTTTTCTCCTTCCTCTATTCCTATGATGTGGAGGTTTGATCTTTTCTAGTGTCCCACAGTTCCTCGTTGTTCCACTTTTGTGTGCTTTTAAATTTTTCATAATCTTTCCTTGAGGTTTTTAGTTGTTTCTGTTTATCTTCCAGGTTGATATTCTGTTGTTCCTTCTATCTCCATTCTGCTTTGAGGCTTTTTTCATTCCTTTCCTCTGAATGGATGAGTGTTTGATTTCCTTTTTCATTTCCTCTTCTGATTTCTTTAGTATTTCTACTTCTTTTTGGAGCTTCTCAATCTCTTCTTGTTACTCCTTATTGCTTGCATGGTTGGTTTCCTTATCTTTTTCAGCATGGAATCTTTCAAGGTTTCTACTTCCTTCCAGAGCTTTGTCATTCTCTCTCTCTAGGGCCTTCTTGAGTTCTTCATTCTCTTTTCTTAGTTCTTTGATTTGCTCTTTATAATATTGTAGTCTTTAAATATGTTCCCAATTGTGTTTCTGATATCTGTGTCCTGGGGCATCCCCAGAGGGTTCCACTGCAGGGGTCTTCCATAGGGTTGGTAGAGCTTGGAGCGGGATTATCCTACCCCTTTTCATGTTGTCTCTTCTTCGTGATCCTGGCATATGGGCTCTCCTTGCCTGTATTCCAATGTGAGTCCTAAATGCCTCTTCACTGTGTTGAGGCTTGCTTTGCTTGCCTCCTTCGATGCTTTTCAGTTGGGGAGGGGGGTGCTCTTTATCCTGTGCCCCGTACCTGTGCTTCAGCTGGTCTTGGGATATCTCAGATCTCAAGACTCACACCAACCACTACCTTTTATACAGCTGGGAGGATAACCCAACCCCCCAACAGCCAAAAAAGCCAATTAAGCCAAAGATAACTGGATTTACAGAGTAACTATATTGTCAATCAACGATCAGCCTTGCTGAAGCACCCATTTCCTACCTACCTTCCTGCACTTCGCTAGTCTCAGGAGATCTCTCGTCAATCATTTTCACACAGACTATATGGTGAGAGGATTAGTCCAACAAGCTATATTATCAAGATGAATTTCACTATTTCTTCTGGGTGTCCCACTGTCACATCTGGAAATATTCTTAGAGTTTCATCTGCTTGCCTCCTGGAAAGTACAATTTATCAGGCTGGGGAGATAGTTCAGTGGGTTCTTAGCATTTGCTATGTAGACATGAGGATCTGAGTTTCCCAGCACCCAAATAATAATAAATAATAATTATGCCTTCGTAATCCCAGTTGGCAAGGGGGGGGGCCTCTTCAGCCCGTGCCCCGGTACCTTCTGCTGGCCTCAGGAGATCTCCAATCTCACAGAGTCACACAACCCCACCTTTAATACCAGCTGGGAGGATAACTCGCCCAACACGCCACAAAAGCCAATCAAGCCAAAGACAGCTGGATTAAAGGATCAACAATCAGCCCTTGCTGAGGACCCAGTCCCTACCTGCTTTCTGCTCTTCCTTCCCCTGTCTTCAATTCTACTGGCAAGTACAATCACACTCTGTGGCTTGCCACCACTGCTTTTAATCACTTCCTCAAAGACATGAGACAAACTTTTTTAACCTTCAAATATGGACTGAAGACTCATGTCCCTCCAAGAATCCTCCCAAACTTCAATGCAGATGGGGACTACTGAGATACCCAGTTTGTGCACTAAAGAGCTAAGGGATGTCAGCCTCGTCAGAATATAGACTGCCATTGTTAGACTACCTGGGCTGTATCATGGAGGCCAGTGCAGGGGATCAAGACAAGACGTGTGCTTACTGGACTTTGTTTGGGGGACCAGGGGAGGGAAAGACCCCAATGTGGAGAAAAAGTGCAGGATTGATGATTGTTTGGGATTGCCAAGGAGGAACCTTGGGGATTTCCTTAAGGAACCTTTTCTTTAAGGAAAACATGACATCTTTTAGGGAAAAAAAAGTCCAAGAGCCAGGTGTGGTGGCGCACACCTTTGATCCTAGCACTCAGGAGGCAGAGGCAGGTGGATCTTTGTGAGTTCAAGGCCAGCCTGGTCTACAGAGTGAGTTCCAGGACAGCTGGGGCTACAGGGAGACCCTGTCTCAAAAAGACCAAAAAAAAATAGTTTTTGCTATCTTGGATCCAGTACCCAGCATCAGAGCATGAGGGTGGAGATTTGTATGGAAAGGCTCTGTGGAGAGAAGCAGGTGTCCACTGTCTGAAGCCAGCTTTGGTGAATATGGCAGTAGGTACTGAGGTGGAAAGCCAGAGAAGACAGTAACAAGAGTCAGAGGTCCTGTGGACAAAAAGACAAAGTAATGAGACCTAAACATTAAAAAGACAAAATGATTCAGAAATAGGGGCCTTGGTGAGTTAGTATGAGGGAAGTAGAGTGAGCATGTGACCCTTGGCCAACACATGCAGCTGAGGAGAGCTATGAATTCAGTCCAACATAACACCATAAACTTGCTTAAAACATTATGAGGGTGCCAAGCGTGGTGGTGCACACCTTTGATCCTAGCACTTGGGAGGCAGAGGAAGGTGGATCTCTGTGAGTTCAAGGCCAGCCTGGTCTACAGAGCAAGTTTCAGGCCAGCTGGGGCTCCAGCAGGGAGACCCTGTCTCAAAAAGACCAAAAAAAAAATTATGAGGGGTTCTTGTAACTTGGCTGCAGAGTGTGGTGGTTTGGATGAAACATGTCCTCCTCATAGGTTCCTGAACATGAACACTTATCCCCAGCAGTGCTGTTTGTAGAAGTCTAGGAGGTGTAGCCTTGCTGGAGGAAGGACGTCACTTGCAGGAGGGCTTGGAGAGTTCATAGCCTGGTCCCACTTCCAGTTGTTCTCTACTTCCTGTGTATGCCTGAAGATGTGCACTCTCAGCTTCCTGTGCCAGCAGCCTCCTGTTGCCATGCCCCTCCTGCCCACCATGATGGACTCTCCCTCTGGCTCTGTAAGCCCACAGAAAGTCCTCCTTCTACAAGTTGCCTTGGTTGTGGTGTTTTATCATGGCAACAGACAGGCAACTGACACCCAGACGTTGCAAGTGTAAACTGTGCAGAAGGCAGCATCACGCAGCAAGGTCAGAAAGTTGGACATGACTGGATAGCTTTCAACCCGGCTAAACAGAGGCTGGTGGGACCCTCTGTATCCTGGTGGAAACCTCCCAGACTTTTCCAGGTGAAGCGAGGTTGTGCCCA
Organism: Rhizomys pruinosus; assembly: GCA_009823505.1. Lineage (NCBI taxonomy): Eukaryota > Metazoa > Chordata > Mammalia > Rodentia > Spalacidae > Rhizomys > Rhizomys pruinosus. The sequence continues at coordinate 3,911 of VZQC01002871.1, forward strand.
TGAAGGGCAAAGGCCACATGCCTGGGAGGAGATGTCCCTCCCCTGAAGAGCCACACAGCATGGACTCGTGGGCTAGGGGCTTCTCACAGTGCCCCAAGCTGTCACTGTCCACAAGCTCTCCCACCAACAGGCCCACCCTGAGGGACAGGTCACCTGATGCTTGTGCACACAAGGGGACATTCAGCTAACTGCTCCCTGAAACTTGTTTTTATAACCCAAGCTTAAATGTATTCACGGTTTTAGGATTCCATCTCCAGAAACCTGTCCTGAAAAACAGCACTCAGAATAAACAGCGGCCTGGGGAGTGGCTTCCTTCCCATGCTGAGCAGCGACAACAGCTCTCCCTATGTCATTCCCGCTAACGTATTCCTGGGAGAGTTTGTGCTATGAGTCCTGTGTGTGCACAGAGCTGGAAATAGATGCTTGACTGTATAAGGGAATTCTTCCTGAAGAAGCTGCAAATAGACAATCCTGAACAAGTACCAAAAGAAATGGTCACATGTGGACTCACGCAGAAGCCCTTTACCAGGAGGCAGGGGCAGGGGGGCAGGGGCAGAGGGAAGCTGGGGGGCGGGGTTTGATTCTAGAATATCCCTGCTTACTTCTGTAGCAGTGAGATCGCATCTTTAGGATTCAGAGACTGAAGACCTGACAGGAGTCTGCATAGCCCAGGGGTGCCCCGAGGGTGGAGGGAAAGCTTTCCACTCCCACAGCACATATCAGATATGACATGTGCTTCTTACCCTCTTTTGTCATGTGCACTTTTTTAAATTTATTTTTATTTTGTATGTGTGAGTGTTGTGCCTACATGCACATAAGCACGCCCATGTCATGCAGTGCCTGCAGAGGACAGAAGACGATGTCAGATCCCCTGGATCCGGACTTCTGGATGATTCCTAGCTGCCATGTGGGTCCTCTTCAAGGGAAGACAGCGCTCTTCCCCACTGGGCCTGTCTCCTGCCCTGTCTGGAGCACTTCCTTTCCACTGCAGAAGAGGCCTGGTCACTCACTTTCTTCTCTGCGGTTGTCTGTGCATTTGAGTTTTGAACTTTTTTTTTTTTTTGGTCTTTTCGAGACAGGGTCTTCTTGTAGCCCCAGCTGGCCTGGAACTCTGTAGACCAGGCTGGCCTTGAACTCACAAAGATCCACCTGCCTCTGCCTCCCAAGTGCTAGGATTAAAGGCGTGAGCCACCACGCCCGGTGAGTTTTGAACTTTAAAACATTAACTTTTGTCTGTGTCCTCCACGTAAGCACCTGTCTTCTAAGATATTCTAGAACAACTTCCTAGTCTCAGAGGGCCATCTTCTCCAGAGCACAGCACACCACCCTCCCCACCAACCCCAACACACACACACACACACACACACACAAACACACACACACACACACACGGAAGCTTTCTGCCACACTATCAGGATCTTCCACACCTCTTCTGAGGCCAGATGCAGGGCAGGGCTCAGATGCAGGGCAGGGCTCAGCTGGCCATGTAGGTCAGTGTCAGGTCTCCAGGACATACTTGGGACTCAAAAGCCTAGTGTCCTCCAGCCTCAGCACTCAGCACCACCTACAGCTTGGCCCTGAGTCTGCTGCTGCTACCTGTTGCCACAAGGCCTTTACTGTGTAAGGCATCCTTATTCCCAGGAAGATTTTAGAGGTTGGGGCTGAATTCTGCAAGCAAGCATTTGCATGCTGAACTTTGTCAGTGGTCACCACCTCCCCAGTGTACCACAGACTGATGCTGAGTCCCAGCATGAATGTGAGCTGTCTGGCAAAGTCTGTTCAAGTTGAGCGCCTGCGCCTCTCAGCACAGCTGTTCCACACCTGGTATACTCCCAGAGCATAGTACTGCAAGAACCCCCCATCCCAGCTCATTGAACAATGGCCTGGGGAGCCTCCACCCCTCCACTGGGCCTGTGGCCTTTGCAGGGGAAGGTCATAGCTTGTGGGCAGGTTAGAGTGAAGTCCAGGAACCCAAGCCTTGAGGATGTGAGTGGTCCTCAGCCAGGGACATTTCCCTACCAACACAGGGACAGTTGACAGTGTCTGGGATGTCTTTGGTTGGCATGACTAGGGGAGGGGAAGGGGCCACTGGCATAAAGCAGGTGCATTCTGGGAGGCAGCTCAGCCCTCTGCAATGCACAGACAGTCCCAGGAGGAGGGAGAGCCTGGCCCAAAATGTGGACAGCCAGGCTGAGAGTCTCTGCCTCCAAGGGCAGAGTGGGGTGCAACAACGACTTTTCTAAACAGCTGGGCATTTAGCTCAAGGTTTAGAATATGGACATCTAAGGGAGCCTCTGAAGCAGTGTGAAGGTACACACCCAGCGTGGCAGGAATGTGGGGTGCTGACAGTGTACCGGGGACAGGACGGCCACTCACAAAGTGCCGCTCCCCAGGGATGCGTGTGAGTAGCCGACCCAGGTTTTTCCTGCACAGCCACTGGACGAGGTGAACATATAGATTCCTGCCTTTTTTCCCTAAAGGCAGTCTAATTTAACATTCCTTTTATCTGCTGAGGTAATTTCATTATTGGTGAAGAAACTGATGACAGAAGGCCAGCACAGTGAAAAGAACAAGCTTGTATTAGCTACAGTCATCAACATGAGCTGCGAAAATAGTTAATGGGACTACATTCTACCCAACACAGATCTATTTAACATTTGCTTAATAATGCCTAGAATTTACCAACCCCTATAGTTCTTGCCAATGAAGACTCTGTGTGGTGAATTTCTTTTTTTTTTGCAAACGATTTCTAAATTATTACTCATTTGTCATTTTAGGAACACTGAATTCAGTCATTCAAATGCAAACCAACTAAATTTCACATTTTTCTGTTCTGCTTTTAAAGACTCAGATACTGGAGAGACAGCTCAGCAGTTAAGAGCCCTGGCTGTTCTTGCAGAGGACCCAGGTTCGATTCCCAGGGCCCACATGGTACTTAACAACTGTCTGTAATTCCAGAGACATAGAATCTGACACCGTCTTCTGACATCCATAAGCATTGGATGCATGTCGTCCATTTACATATATGCATGCAAAACACACATGTATGAAAATAAAGATGAATAATTTTTTAATATTTAAACCTAATGAAATAAATTAAAATTCTAAATAACAGCGGAAAGCACATGGTAGAGCAGGAGGTCCTTCATCCACTCCACTTCCCCATGCTCGACCACTTGTGTGTATTCCATGCACATCCGCATCTGCTCCTCTGTGTGTGTGTATGTGTGTGTCTGTGTGTCTGTGTGTGTGTCTGTGTGTATATGTGTATCTGTGTGTGTCTATGTGTCTGTGTGTGTCTCTCTGTGTGTGTCTCTCTGTGTATCTGTGTCTGTCTCTGTGTGTCTGTGTGTGTCTCTCTGTGTGTCTGTGTGTGTCTCTCTGTGTCTTTCTGTGTCAATCTGTGTGTCTGTGTGTGCCTCTGTGTGTCTGTGTGTGTCTCTCTGTGTGTCTGTGTGTGTCTCTGTGTGTCTCTGTGTGTCTCTCTGTGTGTCTGTGTGTGCCTGTGTGTGTCTGTGTGTGTCTGTGTGTCTGTGTGTGTCTGTGTGTGTCTGTGTGTGCCTGTGTGTGTCTGTGTATGTCTGTGTGTCTGAGCCCAGAGGCGGATGTCCAGTGTCTTCTCCCCTTCTTATGTTCTGGGACAAGGCAACTCCCTGAAGCTGGAACGCACCGATGCAGTCACACTGGCCAGCACACTCCCAGGGCTCTTCTGTCTCTGCCTCCCCAGCACTGGAATTACAACTATGGACTGCTGTGCCTGGCTTTTATCATGAGTTCTGGTGATTAAACTAAGGTTCTCCTGCTTGAAGGCAAGTACTTTACTGCCTGAGCCCCAATTCTGTATACTCTTTGCATACATTTTTTTTTAACTGTAATTGTGCTTCATGTACATTGCTACTGTGAGTTGGTTTTGTTTAGGCTTTCTTTTGTGTGAAAATAAAATTTAGTGGGGCTGGAGAGATGATTCAGCCATTAAGAGCGCTGGCTGTTCTTGCAGAATACCCAGATTCAAATCCCAGCACCCACATGGTGGCTAACGACTGTCTGTAACTTCAGTTCCCAGGGATTGACACCCTTTTCTGACCTCACTGGATATTGTATGACACAGGTGCACTTACATACAACCAGGCATAACACTCTTACAGATAAAATTTAAAAACATTTAAAGATAATATAATTTAGCATGTTCCCTCTCCTAGGTGTTTTGTCCATTCCTAATAAGTGAATTCACCTCACCACACACCCATCGCCATCATTCACCTCCAGAATGTTCTCATCTTGTAAAACTGAAGCCCTATCCCCATTAGACAGTGATTTTCTATGATCTACTCTCTCAGCCAGAAACTCTCTGTTCCTCTTCTCTCTCCACAAACATCTATTCTAGGCATCTCATAATTTGAATAATGTCATATTTCTCTTTTTATGACTGGCTTATTTTATTGCACTTTGTGTGTGTGTGTGTGTGTGTGTGTGTGTGTGTGTGTGTATGTGTGAGTAGTGGAGTTCAGAAGACAACTTTTGAGAGTCAGTTCTCTCTCCACCATGTGGGTCCTAGGGATCAATCTCAGGTCATCAGGCTTGGCAGCAAGTGCCCTTACCTGCTGTATTAGTCAGGGTTTTCTAAAGGAAGAGAATTGGTAGAATGAATGAATATCTATACATATATGGGATTCTTACATGCTAGCTAGTCTCACACTAAAGAAGCTAAGAATCCAGTAGTTTCTCAGTCTACAATGCTAGATGCCTCAGCATTCCCAATTTGGAGCTGAAAGACTGAAGGATTCCTAGAGAGCTGCTGGTCTTCAGTCCATGTTGGAAGCCTAAAGAAAGAGATGGCCTAGCGGTTGAGAGTGCTGACTGCTCTTGCGGAGGACCCAGGTTCGATCCCCGGCACCCACATGGTGGCTGAGGACTGTCTGTAACTCCAATTCCAGGAGAACTCCAGTTCCAGGGGAATCCAACACCCTCTTCTGACCTATGCGGCATTGGATGACACGGGTGCACAAACCTGCATGCAGACGGTACATTCATACACATACAAAATAAATAAATAAAAATTTTTAAAAAAAGAAACTGGTTCTGGGGGCTGGAAAGACAGCTCAGTGGTTAAGAGCACCAAGGATCTTGCAGAGGACCCGGGTTCGATTCCCGGCACCCACATGGCGGCTAAGAACCATCTTTAACTCCAGTTCCAGGGGAATCCAACAACCTCTTCTGACCTCCGAGGCATTGCACAACACAGGTGCACCAACCTACATGCAGACAGTACACTCATACACATAAAAAATAAATAAATAAATATTTTTTCTTTAAAAATTTTTTTTCATTTTTTAACAATAAGTAATAACTTATGAGTACAAGCATCCTTCATGTGAAACCAATTTGCAAGCAGTTGTGCCCAAACCCACACAGCCCAAGGGTCCCATCATCCAGCTGGAGGGCTTCTATGTTCAATCAAGTTGATCAAATAAGTGTCCAGTCTACATTGCTGTAGTTTCACCATTCACCCCAACCGCATTCTACCATGCCCCCTCTTCCACAGATTGTTCCCTAGGCTTAGAACAGGGGCACAGGTGGATGAGAAGCAAAAGAGTCTACTTTCTCTGGAGCTGTCGTTTTGGACTCTGGTCAATTCTGCCTGTTTCCTTTCATGGACTGACAGTTTGTCCAGGAATAACCTTCAGTTCTACTAATGAAGCATAGACATTTAGATATATAGGTATTTAAACAGTACCAATTGTTATGGTAGGTTACTTTGGTATAGACATGGATATTTGGATGGTATGTTAATCTATGAATTACATTTTTTCCTGTAAAATGTGATAGGGTCTTACTGTGGCTTATAACATCTCCTAACCACTAGAAGATGTAAGCTTGTGGCATCAGCCATGGGTTATTCCTCCAAGGAGAGAGCTAATAGCCAATTAGATCTGGGATATACAGGCATATGGCTGCCACTGCTGCACAGTATTTCCAGGCAGGTGAGGTGTAGCTGGTGCTGACGGAGGAGTCTTGCTTGACTCAAGGAGACCTATATTTGCTTTATTGGTTTAGTGGCCTTTGGTAACACTCTCTGGTATTCCAGAGACCAACTGTACACTTGCAAGTGCGGTCTCAATACATCTTTCCCATGCTTACATCAGGTCTTTGACAGCAGGGCCTTATTGCCTCTCTTCTTGCAGGTATCCCAGTTTACAGGCAAGAAGCCTTTACCTTTTGGGGGGGGGCTTGGATCCCCTGGCCAACATCTCCTTGGTAGAATAATCCATTGCTGATATCAGAGCTCTCCTGTATTAATATATTTTGCTTAAGTGCACAGCTTAAGGAGACTTTAGTATTATATTTGGTTCTGAATAGAGAATAATCCTTTTCACAGTTCCTATGTCTATTAGTCAATTAAAGAAGGCAGTTTTACCAGTTTTATAAGAGATTACCTCTATAACAGTTGGCTCCAATTTACAGTTAGAGAACGACCTCATCATCATCATATTCCTCCTTGTTCTATGAAGGAGAGGTAAGAAAGTCTCTCATATTAAAACTTTGCGGCACCTAGAAGGTAAGTTTCGTTAGGACTCATTATAAATAGTTGTTACAAGTAGGATCCACAGAGGGGTTTGATGTCTGTAGCAGTCTGAGGCTTTTCTTCCTTTCAATGTTCAGATGGGCCAACCTTTCTGCTGGCACTTCCTGGTACATCCTACACAATGCAAAGCTGTATCTTTTCTTTCTCAGCCATTAAGTTGGTGACATTTTGACCTGTTGGAACATACAAATCTTTTCCCGTAGTTAGTTTTAAGATTTGAATTGCAAGGTTTTTGACAAAAAGGTTTCATATCTATCTGTATCCCCCTTTTTTATTTTAGGTTTTTGTTTTTTGACCCATGAGTCTCAAAAAGGCAGTTGTAGTACACATACCTATAGGCAGGAATCAAGGTGCAGATTTCATCAAATTCACCCAAGCTGTTTTGGGTGACTGTATGTCGTTAACTTGGGAAGCAAACTTAATTCCTTAAGTTAAATCATCCTACAGGTAAAAGAGAATGCTACAAGATGATACTGTACAACAGAAAAATTATAGAGAACATTTGTATGTGCCAATCCCAAAGTTATTGTTATACAGATTTTAAGTAAAACAAATGTGGACAACAACAATTTATATTTCCAATTAACTCAGGTGCATTACCGTTTTTATCAGAACCTTTAAACCAATGTTGTTTAATATACACATATTTACTTTTACTAAGTCCTAAAACACCATGTAACCTGTAGACAGAGTCTGGGCAAAACTGGATACTTGTTGAACTCACGTCAATTAAATATGCATTAATCGAATATACACCCGTGTCCCTCTCCCACCCCTCCCCCCTTCCCAATTCACCATTTCGGTCCGTTTTCTGATGCAGTCTTTCTGTTGTTGTTCTTTTACTATGCATCCCTCTCCACGAGAAATATTTATATCTGGGTTATTGGTACTAGCATCCACATATGAGGGACACCATTTGTCGTTTGTTTTTCTGGGACTGTGTTACTTCACTTAACATAATGTCTTCTAGCTCCATCCATTTACCTGCAAAGTTCATGATGTTGTCCCTCTTTACCGCTGCATAGAACTCCATTGTATACATGTACCACATTTTCTCTATCCACTCGTCAGTTGAGGGGCACCTGGGCTGGTTCCAGCTTTTTGCTATTGTGAACAGAGCTGCAATAAACATAGCTGTGCATGTATCTTTGCAGTAAGATGTGTCTTGTGGGTATATACCCAGGAGTGGTATGACTGGGTCAAATGGAAGGCTCATTTTGAGTCTTCTAAGGGTTCTCCACACTGCTTTCCATAGTGGCTGTACAAGTTTACATTCCCACCAGCAATGGATGAGTGTTCCCCTTTCCCCACAACCTCTCCAGCACTTGGTATCATTCGTGTTCCTGATCCTAGCCAGTCTTATTGGAGTAAGGTGATATCTCAGAGTGGTTTTAATTTGCATTTCCTTAATTATCAGAGATGTTGAACACTTCTTAAGATGTTTCTCGGCCATCTCTAACTCCTCCTCTGTGAAGTCTCTATTCAGATCTTTGCTCCATCTTTTGAATGATTCATTTGTTTTCTTTCTTCTTTGTTTTTTGAGTAGCTTGTATACTCTGGAAATTAATGCTTTGTCAGATGTATCTGCTGTGAAGGTTTCCTCCCACTCTGTGGGTCTTCTCCTCACTTCCTTTATTGCTTCCTTTGATGTACAGAAGCTTTTGAGTTTAATGAGGTCCCATTTGTCAATTGTCGATCTTATTTCTTGTGCAGCTGCTGTCTGATTTAGGAAGTCTTTTCCTACACCTATGTCTTGTAGTCTGCTGCCAAGCTTCTCTTCTATCACCTCCAGAGTTTGGGGTTTCACGTTGAGGTCTTTGGTCCATCTGGAGTTGACCTTTGTACAAGGTGAGAGGTAGGGGTTTAATTTCATTCTTCTACAAGTGGTGATCCAGTTTTGCCAGCACCACTTGCTGAAGATGCTGTCTTTCTTCCATTGTGTCTTCTTGGCCCCCTTGTCAAATATGAGGTGGCTGAAATTGTATGAGCTCAGGTTTGGATCTTCAGTTTTATTCCATTGGTCAACTGGTCTGTTTTTGTGCCAGTACCAGGCTGTCTTTATGACTATAGCCCTATAGTATAGTTTGATGTCTGGTATAGCGATCCCCCCTGTATTGCTCTTTTCACTCAGGGTTGCTTTGGCTATTCGGGGTCTTTTGTTTTTCCAAATGAAATTGAGGATTTTTTTTTCCAGGCCTGTGAAGAAACTCTTGGGGATTCTGATTGGGATCGCATTAAATCTGTACACTAGTTTGGGTAGGATGGACATTTTTACTATATTTATTTTCCCAATCCATGAGCATGGGAGGTTTGTCCATCTTCTGATGTCTTCCTCAATTTCCTTTTTCAGGGGTTTAAAATTTTTGTTGTAGAGATCCTTGGTGTCTTTGGTTAGGTTTGTTCCTAGGTATTTTATTGTTTTTGAGGCTATTGTGAGTGGGAAGGTCTCCTTGTAGTCCTTCTTCAGTTGCTTGTTGTTGGTGTAAAGAAAGGCTACTGATTTTTCTAGATTTATTTTGTATCCTGCCACTTTACCAAAGCTCTTAATCATTTCTAGGAGTTTTCTGGTGGAGTTCTTAGCATCCCTTAGGTAGACAATCATATCATCAGCAAAAAGGGATAGCTTGACTTCCTCTTTTCCAATTAGAACTCCTTTAATTTCCTTTTCTTGCCTTATTGCCCTAGCAAGGGTTTCCAGCACTATATTGAAGAGGAGTGGTGACAGGGGGCAGCCTTGCCGAGTTCCTACCTTTAAGGGGAATGCTTCTGTCATTTCCCCATTTAGGATGATATTGGCTGTGGGTTTCCTGTATATGGCTTTGATTACATTGAGGAATGATCCCTCCAGACCAATTCCCTCCAGGACTTTAAACATGAAAGGGTGCTGGATTTTGTCAAAGGCTTTCTCCGCATCAATTGAGATGATGGTGTGGTTTTTGTCCTTCAGTCCATTGATATGTTTGATGATGTTTATTGATTTTCGTATGTTGAACCATCCCTGCATCTCTGGTATGAATCCAACTTGGTCATGGTGGATGATTTTCTTGATGTGAGTCTGTATGCGATTTGCCAGAATCCTGTTTAGAATTTTGGCATCTGTGTTCATTAGGGAGATGGGTCTATAGTTCTCCTTTTTGGTTGTATCTTTCCCTGGTTTTGGTAGTAGCGTAATGCTGGCTTCATAGAAGGAATTTGGGAGAAGTCCCTCCATTTGTATCCTTCTAAACAATTTAAGTAGTAATGGTTGTAAGTCTTTACGAAATATTTTATAGAATTCTGCCGTGAATCCATCCGGGCCTGGGCATTTTTTGGTTGGGAGGCTACTTATTACATCTTCGATTTCTTCCTGTACTATTGGTCTGTTTAGGCTGTCGATCTCTTCTTGGTTGAGCTTTGGTGATTCCCAGGATTTCAGATATTCATCCATTTCTTCTAGGTTTTCAAACTTAGTAGAATATAAGTTTTTGAAGTAGTCCCGTATGATTGTCTGGATCTTTTCATTGTCTGTTGTGATATTTCCCCTTTCATCACAGATTCTATTGATTTGGAGTTGTTCCCTCTTTCTTTTGGTTAACTGGGCTAGAGGTCTGTCTATCTTGTTTATTCTCTCAAAGAACCAACTTTTGGATTCATTGATTTTTTGTATGGTTTTCTTTGTTTCTATTTCATTGATCTCTGCTCTGATTTTTGTTATTTCTTCTTGTCTGCTCCGTTTAGGGTTCATTTGTTGTTGTCTCTCAAGTATTTTTAGCTGCAGTGTTAGATCATTCACTTGTGCTCTTTCTGTTTTTTTAATGTGGGCACTTAGAGCTATAAACTTCCCTCTTAGGATTGCTTTAAGAGTGTCCCATAGATTTTGCTGTGTTGTTTTATCATTGTCATTCAGTTCCAGGAATGTTTTTATTTCTTTTTTTATTTCTTCCTTGACCCACTCATTATTCAGGAGAGTGTTGTTTAGTCTCCATGTGTTCCTGTAGGTTGTAGGGTTTATTCTGGTGTTGATATTGAGTTTTATTGCACTGTGGTCTGATAGAATGCATGAGATTATTTCAATCTTTTTATATTTGTTGAGTTTTTCCCTGTGTCCCAGTATATGGTCTATTTTGGAGAATGTTCCATGAGGTGCTGAGTAGAAAGTGTATTCTCTGGTGTTTGGGTGAAATATTCGGTAGATGTCTGTGAGGTCCATTTGGTGTATTGTGTCATTTAGTTCAGATGTCTCTCTGTTTATCCTTTGTCCTGTTGATCTGTCTAGAGGACTTAATGGGGTATTGAAGTCCCCTAGTATTAGTGTGCTGGGGTTAATCTGTGCCTTGAGATCCTGAAGAATTGTCTTTATAAAGTTTGGTGCACTGATGTTTGGTGCATATATATTTATGATTGTGAAATCTTCATCGTCAATTGTTCCTTTAATAAGGATGTAATGGCCCTCTTTGTCTCTTTTGATTTCTTTTGCTTTGAAGTCTATTTTGTCTGATATTAGAATAGCCACACCCGCTTTCTTTTTGGTACCATTTGCTTGGAATACTTTCTTCCATCCCTTCACCTTAAGTTGGTGCCTATCCTTGAAATTGAGATGGGTTTCTTGTAGACAGCATATAGATGGGTTTTGTTTCCTAATCCATTCTCCCAGTCTATGCCTTTTGATTGGGGAGTTTAGCCCATTAATATTTAAGGTTACAATTGAAAGATGGATGTTGCTTCCTTTCACTTTATTATCCATTTGGACTTCTAGCCTTTGATTTTGCTCCTATGGTTATGTTTTTGTTAGTTTCTTTTCCTAGGTGTTTGAGGATTGTTGCTCCTCTCTTCTGCCCTTTGAATTGCTTCAAGTATTTTATGAAGAGTTGGTTTTCCAGACATGTATTCCATCATCTTGTTTATGTCATGGAAGATTTTTCTCTCTCCTTCAAGTATAGTCGACATTTTTGCTGGGTAAAGTATTCTGGGTTGGCATCCATAGTCCCTTAACACAGGGAATGCTTTGCTCCATGTTCTTCTTGCTTTCATGGTTTGAGGCGAGAAGTCAGTTGTAATTCTGATGGGTTTCCCTTTGTATGTGACTTGTTTTTCTTTTGTGGCCCTCAGAATTTTGTCTTTGTTTTGGGCATCTAGCATTTTAACTATGATATGGCGTGGGGTGTTTCTTTTCTGATCTTGTCTATTTGGGGTCCTATGTGCTTCTTGTATTTGTATGGGCTTGTCTATTTTTAGTTTGGGGAAATTTTCATCTATTATTCTGTTGAAGATCTGATCAATACTATTCTCTTGAGATTCTTCTCCTTCCTCTATTCCTATGATGCGGAGGTTTGGTCTTTTCATAGTGTCCCATATTTCCTGGTTGTTCCACTTTTGTGTATTTTTAAATTTTTCATAATCTTTATTTGAGCTTTTTAATTGCTCTGTGTTATCTTCCAGGTCTGATATTCTTTGTTCTGCTTCCTCCATTCTACTTCTGAGGCTTTTTCCTTTTCTTTCTTCTTGATTGACTGAGTGTTCTAATTCCTTTTTTGTTTCCTCCTGTGTTTTCTTTAGTACCTCCATTTCCTTTTTGAGCTTCTCAATCTCTTCTTTGTGCTTCTCAATCTCTTCTTGGTGCTCCTTTCTTCTTTGGTTGGCTTCCTTTTTCAGTGTTTCTACTTCCATTCGGAGTTTGTTTTTTTCTCCCTCTAGTTCTTTCTGGAGTTTGTCATTCTGTTCCTTTAGTTCTTTCCGAAGTTTGTCATTGTATCCCTCTAGGTCCCTTTTGAGTTTTTCATTCTCTCTCCTTAGTTCTCTGGCTTCTTTTTTGTTTTCTTTAATTTCTCTGCATAGATCTGCAATTATTCCTCTAAGATCTGTTTCTTGGGTCACCTCCAGGGGGATCCCATTGTAGCTATCCCCTACAGGGATGGGAGACCTTAATGCGGAGTTATCCTGCAGCTTTCCCATGTTATCCCTTTGCCGTGTCCCAGGCATGGGGTTTACTATTTTTTTTGCCTGTATTCAGATGCCAATCACAAATGTCTTTTCACTATGTTGAAGGCTTGTTTTGCTAGCATCCTTCCAACGCTTTTTTTCCCCTCCTTGTTTATGGAGTGTTGACTTGTCTAGGATTCAGGCTTTCAATTTTGTTTATATATTGGATATTGGAAGTCTAAGCCACTCTTCCCTTCCTGTTCTGAGGGTTCTCTCTGGAGCGAGGTCCCAGCTCCTGTGCTTCAGGTGGTCTCAGCCAGACCCCAGCCTGAGCCCCCTGCACACAGACTCACAATGGTGCCAGGTGCAGGCTGCAAGAGCAGAGGGCAGCTCCGCCCAGACAGCCACACCCTACGAGGGTTTTGGGTTTGGACCCAAGCAGGCCAGCTCATGGCTCCCCTGCTTCGAACTGGCAAATCAACTATCTAGCAGAACAAGAAGCACTCTACCCTAAGGACTACCTCTCTGGAGCAAGGTCTGGGCTCCTGTGCTTCAGGTGTTCTCAGCCAGACCCCAGCCTGAGCCCCCTGCACACAGACTCACAATGGTGCCGGGTGCCGGCTGAAAGCAGAGGGCAGCTCCCTAAAAAAATATTTTTTAAGAAACTAGTTCTAATATCAGTGAAGGGATGTTGCAGCCACAGATGGAGTTGCCGGAGAGAGAGAGAGAGCAAGAAGCAAAGTTTCCTTCTTCTGTGTCCTTTTATCTTGGCTGCCACAAGAATGTGTCACTGTGTTTAGGGTGGATCTTCCCGATTTAAGTAATCTGATAAAGAAAGTCCCTGACAGAAGCACTTAATGACTTGAATTTTAGTTTATTCTAGATTCAGAACAGTTGACAGCCAATATTAGCTATCACACGCACTGAGCCATCTCGAAGGCCCTGACTTGTTATCTGATGCAGACAAATATCTTCAAGTATCCATGTCCTACATTGTTGTCACTCCCCCCCCCCATTCCAGGAGCATCGGCTGCCCAGTGGCCACAGCCGGGCAGCGCAGTGGGTCTCAAGCAGCAACAGGGACAGGGAGGGAGAAGGTTCCGGAGTCCGGGGAAGGTAGAAATACAGACCCAAGAGAGGGGCTGGAAGAAACTTCATGGGAGGAAATAACTCGATTGGCAACAATCAGGGCCTTTTATACTGATACTACCATGCTCCAGGGTGGAAATGGGGGGTGGGGTCATGGGGGAGGGTTAGGGAGGTGTGAGACATCATGGCTCCCACTGTGACTTAGGGTGTATTGATACCACAAGGTTCGACATATTCTCTGCCTGGTACTTCAAAGGAGGCCTTAGGATATGAAAGCTCACTTTGGTGAACAGGTGATCAGCTCATCCCGGCCTGATCAAAGAGGTCAGGATGATGGGAGCTGGACTCCCTGTGGTGCTCAACCCAAGTGGAGGCTCACCCCCCACCCCCATCAGTACATAGCATGTATCAGAATCTGTTTCGTCTTCAAGGTTGAATAACATTGCATTGTTCACAGAGGCAAGAGTTTCCTCACCTAATCTGACTCCAGTGGATACTTGGGTTCCTTCTACCTGCTAGTTAATGCAGATCCTGCTGCTGTGAACATGAATATACAGAAGTCTCTTTAAGCTGCTGCTTCCATTTTTTTGTATATATGAAGAATCAACTGACTGGGTGGTAAGGGAATTCTATACCTAACGTTTTGTAGAACTGCTACCTTGTTCTTTCCGATCGCTGCACCCTTTTATATTTCTGTCAGCAGAACACAGGGTACCAGTCTCTCTAATCTCATCAACACCATTTCTTCTGTCCTCACCAGCATGAGGTCCTAGTGAACCAGGAGCTTCAGCATCATGCTATCTTTTTTAGCCATGTATGCATCTTCTTGAGAGAAACACCTAGGTCCTTGGCCTGTTTCTGAAGGGTGTCAGTAGTCCTGGATTTGGCTCCCACACCATGTTTTCAAGGACATTCTCTCATTCTGTAAAGTCCTTCACATTCTGATCAGAGCATCTTCCAAGTCACAAAAGCCATTCATTTCCATGAAGTCAAATTTGCATGTTTTTCTTTTCTTTTTTTTTTTTGCATGTGTATGTGTATGTAGTGTGTATACATATTCACATGTATGTGGAGATCTCAAAACACATGTGTGGAGACCAGAAGTTGCAATTTGGTGATTTGGATGATCTAGCTACCCAGTCTGGACCAGGGGTCCCCTGTCTCTACCTCCTGAGCATTGGGCCAACATACACCCAACTAGTTTGTGGGTGCTGGAGATTTGAACTATGGTCCTCATGCTTACATAGCCAGTACTTTACCCCCTGAGCCATCTCCCCAGCCCGATATGTGTCTATTTCCACTTTTGTGGCCTGTGCCTTTGGTGTCATATCCAAGAAGTCATTGTCATGAATGTTTGTCACATTTTCTTCTAAGAGTTTTATGATTTCACTCCTGCATTAAATGTCTTTAATCCAACTTGAGTTAATGTTTCACATGGCAACAGTTAAAGAATCCAACTTTATTCTCTCTCTGTATGTATATATGTGTGTACAACACATGTGTTGTACATGCATGTGGAGCCTAGAGAAAAGACTCAACTGCTATTCCTCACACTGCTTGTGCACTCTTCATTAGAACATCTGCTGCCAAATAGGCTAAGCAATGAGGTTGAGCTCTCAGCTGGCTGTCCTGCTGATGTAATCACAGATGCAGTAGCCAAACACTAAACATTTCTTATCTCACATTTTCCATGGGTCCACATCTTGGTTTAACTTTATCCTTTGAACAGTTGTAACCAAGGTGTTGGCCCGGTTTCAGGAACAGCTTCGGGTCCCACTGTTATTTCCAGTTCACTTGCCACTTCCTTCTCATCTCAGCGACTCCCTCTTCTGAGGTCTTCAATGCCTCCGCAAGTCATCCATGCAGCGTGGCATCAACTTCTTGAAGCTCCAGTCAATGCTAATATTCTGACCTCCTGAAATGAAGCACCGGCACTGTTCATGGTGCATAAATTGAGTCTTTTCCATAGTTTTTTATATATTTTTTTTACCCAGACCCACCAGAGGAATCACTGTCTATAGAAGCTATAACTTTACAAGATGTGTTTCCTAAATAATAGCATGAGAGTGCTGAAGGGACACCTTGGTCTACAGGCTGCAGAATGGCTACTGTGTCACCAGGCATGAAAACAGCATTGATCTCATTGTTCCTCTCCACTCTAGCTCTATCGAGAACTGGTGTTTTGTCAATTAGCAGTAACATTTTGTAAAGAATCTTCTTTCTGAACAGAAGATTTCAGCAATGGGCTTAAATTTTAATCCTGATTGTAAAAGATGAGCTGTCTTCTAAGCATTCCCTTCCATTTGCAAACCACACACAGAGTGGACTGGGTATAATTCTTAAGGCACTAGAACATTCAGAGTGGTCAGGAAGCATAAGCTTCAACTTAAACTCGCCAGCTGCATTTGCCTCTAACAAGAGTCAGCATGTCTCTACTGTCCTCCTAGGTATGATAGCCCCAGGTTCCCTCTTCTTCCAACAGAAGGCTCTTTGATCAACACTGAGCATTCATTATTTGATGTAGCCACTTTCTCCAGTCATCCTAGACAGACCTTCTGGAAAACTCGCTGTAGTCTCTGCACCAGCACCAGATACTTCACTTACATACTAATGTTATCAACTTGACTAGATTCAGAACCACCAAGGAAACATATCTTTGAGCATGTCTATGAGGGCATTGCCCTAAAGGTTTAACTGAGGAGGAAGACCCGCCCTGAATATGGACAGTATCATCCATGTGTTACAGTCCTGGACTGAATAAGAAGCGAAAGAAAGTGACCTGAGCACCAGTGTTGTCTCTCTGATTGCGGGCTATGGAGCAGCTGCTTCCGCCTATCACCACAGCTACAGCTGTTCTTTCATCAGGCCGTCCCCACCATGATGGGATTTCATCCTAGAAATATGAGCTAAAATAGACACCTCCTTCCTTAGATTGTTTTTTTCCCCAAGGAAAAAATTAAATTAAATTAGCACAAAACAAGAAGCTAATACAGAAAAGTGGTACCAAGAAGTGAGGCCAGGCTGTTGCTGTGAAAAACCTGACCACGTGGTTCACAGGCTTTGGAACCAGCTTGAAAGAAGAATGTGGACCATTCAAAAGTAATGGACTAGCCAGGCGTGGTGGCACACACCTTTAATCCTAGCATTTGGGAGGCAGAGGCAGGTGGATCTTTGTAAGTTCAAGGCCAGCCTGGTCTACAGCGTGAGTTCTAGGACAGCTGGGGCTACAGGGAGACCTTGTCTCGAAAAGACGAAAAAAATGTAATGGACTAAATTGTTTGGCAGAGAAAATTTCAA
Source organism: Rhizomys pruinosus (assembly GCA_009823505.1). Classification (NCBI taxonomy): domain Eukaryota; kingdom Metazoa; phylum Chordata; class Mammalia; order Rodentia; family Spalacidae; genus Rhizomys; species Rhizomys pruinosus. The sequence goes on from VZQC01002871.1 coordinate 20,778, forward strand.
AACAATATAACATGTTGGTTGCAGATGGCATGGTTACCGCTTAGTGTTCTTAGTGAGAGAGAACAGAGAATGAGAGAGAGAGAGAGAGAGAGAGAGAGAGAGAGAGAGAGAGAGAGAGATTTAGCAGTTTAGTGAGGAAAGGAACATGAACAAGTTTAAAGTTATACACAGGGCCTATGAGGAGAAAGAAACTAAAATTGTTCAAAAGATTTATAACATTAAAGAGATAACACAAGCTCCCAGGTCTGCCAGAGACCTTCTTTCTGCAGTGGACCTCAGTCAATAGAGGGATGCACCACAACTGGTCAGAGTGCTAAGAGGTCAGTGTGCTAAGCAAGACACCTATTTTAACCCTGCCATCACCAAGGCTTCAGGCACATTGCAGATGAAGAGGTAGACAGATTCTAAGAGCTGGACGTTGGAGAAGAATTTTACGGGCTGCTGTCTTCAGACATGCATAATCACAACCATTGCAATAATAAACTCTCTGCAGCTGTGCTTACCTGCACAAGATCTATACAAGTTCAAGCAAGCCAAAAATCCCAACATGGTTGGGGTAGGTGATCTCCATGCCTACCCCAGTCTGAGGAGCTATTGGCAATGAACAGTTGCTAGAGGAGGAAGAGTCATTCTTTTTTTTTTTTTTAATTTTTTTTTATTAATTTTATTTATTTCTGTATGTGTACGAACGTATTGTCTGCATGCAAGTCTGTGCACCCGTGTCGTGCAATGCCGCGGAGGTCAGAAGTGGGCGTCGGATTCCCCTGGAGCTGGAGTTCTCCTGGAGTTGGAGTTTCAGACGGTTCTCAGCCGCCATGTGGGTGCTGGGGATCGAACCCGGGTCCTCTGCAAGAGCGGTCGGCGCTCTTAACCGCTAGGCCATCTCTCCAGCCCCCGGAAGAGTCATTCTTTATAGAGGACATGACCACTGGTAGGTCTTCCATGCTCTTATGGATGGCTCTTTCTCATGTGCATACATACAATACTAACTAGACTTAGTGAGTTATCAAAACATGAAGAACACATGAAGTTGGGAAAGGGCAAGTTGGGAGGATTTGAGGGCAGTGGTAAAAGAGGAAGATGGGGTCAATATGATTATATCTCATTATATCCATGGATAAAATTCTCAAAAATAAAGAAAACAAATTTTTAAATATTTTTTAATTTTATTTATTTATATGTGTATGAATGTACTGTCTGCATGTAGGTTGGTGCACCTGTGTTGTGCAATGCCATGGAGGTCAGAAGAGGGCATCAGATTCCCCTGGAACTGGAGTTAAGACAGTTCTCAGCTGCCATGTGGGTGCTGGGGGTCGAACCCTGGTCCTCTGCAAGAGCAGTCAGTGCTCTTAACCACTAGGCCATCTCTCCAGCCCAAGAAAACAATTTTTAAAAAAGAAAACTCATGTGCCACATTTGAAAAAAGAGAGCTTGATCTGAGGAAGCCATTAAGGGGTTCATTGCTTTAAAACAACTGCTTAGTGAATTTTCAACCCCCCCCCAAAAAAAAAACTACACAAAGGCCTCTGTAGCTGTGATAGAAGGGGACCAGATTATATCTTGAGCTGCCAGCATCAGCTACATGCGCTGGTTCTGCAATCATCCAATATGTGAGAATGAGGAGATTATAGAGGCTTGAACCTAGGTTCCAGAAAGCCATTGAAGCCAAACAAAATGTCAGAGTCATGCAAGGAGGCCCTGAAAGCTGGGAAGGTGAGGCCTAACTCACAGTGGAAATCCAAGGATGTTGGACATACTGGACCACAGAGCATGTATGGAGAAAAGCTGCAAGCATGGCATAAAGCAGACCCAAGAGGCAGGTCACATGTGCTATGGGAGCAAAGTGTTGTACAGTCACAGTGAAGAGACCACTCAGTTAACCACACAGAGTTTTAAAGGAGGGTTTGAGAGATGGCCTAGCGGTTAAGAGTGCCGACTGCTCTTGCAGAGGATCCAGGTTCGATTCCTAGCATCCACATGGTGCTTAAGAACCATCCATCTGGGTATATACCCATAAGTACAACAGCCAATCAGAGTTTAACACCACAGTTAAAGTTAAGTTACCAATCAAAAGGGAGCTCATGAAGCAAGCAATCATTCCTAGAATGACTCAGGGAAAATGGAACTTATTGGCATCTGCAAGCACTATCCCTGAGTTTTTTATAATCCATTATTTCATTCCCCACCCTACCCCCGTTGTTGTGAGATCTGCATATCCTTGAAAGAAGTTCATAGGAGCTGACCTCAATAGGTGTTTCCAAGATGGAATGATCTCTGCTAGGGAGGGAGTGTATTGGGTCCTTAGCACCATGAGTTTGATAGAATTTACCTGCTGGTTAATAATTCTGACAAGTGAGTTAAGGATGCATGGGCCACAAGTCAGAGCAACTAGAAGGATAAGTTTAGTGGCAGATCCAGGAAGTCTTCAGCTCTCAGTTGAGAAAGAAACTAGCTCTTTGGGAAGTCTTGACCCTAAACTGCCTAGCCAGTTTTTAGCTCCTATTTTTATCACATTACCCTCTGAGGAGGTCACCCTAATTGCCAAGCAGGAATTGGGGTGCTGACCACTCTGACTTCTTCCATGCTGAAAAGGGGCATAGGATGTGGGACTGGGGTATCCACTGCTCAGTGGGTCTATCTAAAAGACCTCCAAAAGTATAACTATAAAGATAACAAAGTCCTTGACTGGTGCCTGTGAAGGAAGAAGGCAAGAGTAGTTAGGTACATTTTCTAAGCAGGGAACCAGGAGAAGTAAGAACAGAGTGAATTAAATATCCTACTTAAAAGTCCATTAGAATTTCTCAACAAGAGGTTCTAAAGCATCCATTATTGGGCTTTTCCTTTTGTTCATTTGGCCATGGTGTCTGGACTCAGGATCTGCTTTCCAGGCATTTTGATAGTCACAGTGTGAGTTTCCTCTTAGGTAGTTGCTAAATAGAAAGAGGAAACTTTATTATTTGACAATAGATCTCATATGGCTTTAAGTCTAAAGTTTGGAACCACAATCTCTCAGACTTTAAAGGAAATATAATGATTACTTATCTTTTAGCTATACTTTCTTTTTGGGTGTTTAAGTCCATACAGTTAGCCCAAATTAACCAAGCTTTGTTTCCTCAAGGTTAGTTCAGGATCTGGTTCCTAGGGTGTCACTCAGGTCTTTGGAGGGAGTCTCTGGCTCCTTTTGGCTTTTCATTTCCCAGTTCCATCCACTTGAGGACAAAGTCAGGTCTTGCTGAACCAGTCTTCCCTTTTTGAAGCATGAGACTTTCCTCTTTATAGATTGTACACTAGCTAGAGTCCCATTAGTGGCTCTCCAAGACCTGCCTGCACAGGACAGGTGACTCACAATTACAGGACATTTCAAGAGATGCCCCCATGCATAGTTCCCTGGGACTTAGTTGACCTCAGAGAGCAAGGAACAAAGTTGTCCCTGAAGTACCTTGGCCAAATTGGTATGGGCATTAAGTATGGTTTTTAACCATCTAGAAAGACTAAGTTACACCAGGCTGATACTTTTAATCACTGCATAATATTTTAGATAAAGCTTGGACAAAAACCCAACCAACCTTGTATATAATACTGACTGGAAGAGAGATTTAACACCATAGGTTGAGCAGGCATAGCTCACGAGAGAGAATTAAACAATTTCAGGCCTATCTTAAATGTAAACTGTTTACTATAATTTACTACAAACAGGAACACTCTCTTTCCCAGACCCCACATCCTGATTTATCATCCAGAAAGGCAGGAGTCATATCGCATACTAGAAGACAGAAAATAAAAGTTGATAAAGATTACCAAGCCCATCCAAACTGCCTCCTTCTGGACTGCATTGCAGCTGGTTCAGGAAGTTAGATCCTAGCTTTTTGAGCCAAATTATCTTGTTAAGTCAAAGGAAATACCAAAAGTAACACTTTTGAGAAACATAAAGTACATCTTTCTTTTTTCTTCTTTTTTTTTTCTTTTTTTTTCTTAAAGTACATCTTTCAGTAGCCAGAGGTAACCCACTATTTGTCTATGCCCATTTAATTAATAATCTGTAACAGAGAGTCCAGTACAAGCCAGGAGTGGTCTGAAAACTAACAACAACTCTTTATAAAAGGAAGAGTTTATTTGAGCTTACATTTGNCAGGTATCTTATCCATTTACTAAACCTTGAAGTACCATGTGATATGTAGATAAAGCTTGGGCAAAAACTGAACACTCTTAAATAAACCTTGACTAGATATACATTTTGCTTCTTTTTTATGTGTATGAATGTACTGTCTGCATGTAGGTTGATGCACCCGTGTCGTGCAATGCCACGGAGGTCAGAAGAGGGTGTTGGATTCCACTGGAACTGGAGTTAAAGATGGTTCTCAGCCACCATGTGGGTGCTGGGGATCAAACCTGGGTCTTCTGCAAGAGCAGTCGGTGCTCTTAACCACTAGGCCATCTCTCCAGTCCCTACATTTTGCTTCTTGAACTACTTGACTGAGCTATATGACTTTAGAAAATTAAGCTTATTTACATAGTCTCATCTGTTACCCACCATAACATACTTCCTCAGACTTTTATCATGTGCGTAGACTGTCTCATCATAATCCTTACTAAACTATCTTCATTTCCATGTCCTTCTAACATTTTTTCTACTTTCTCATAATATTAACAAATAAATTTTACATCTGTTGTGAGAATTTTCCTGAGGTTACTAAGCATTTACTATTTATTCCTGTATATAGATGGAACCGTTACTTCAAATATGCTATTATAAAGTACAAGCTGTGAGATATCCCTGCAAGCCTGAGAGCAGGTCCTAAGGTGTTTTACCTATGCTTGGCAAAAATATGGACCTCAACAATCCTAGCAAACTGTCCATTCCAAAGAGACCCTATCTAGTGGTCAAATGTTTCCACATATAGAACATTTCCAAATACAGAAATAAATTGCACCCTAAAACAGAAGTAATCATTTCTTAAAATGAATTACTATTCTTAAGGACCAAAGACCATAGTGTAAATGTGAGCCTATACATTTAAACAGTCCCATAAAATAAATGCTGTGGTTAGACACAATGTCATGACAAACTAGTTTCAAACCCAAAACCTTAACACCTTGATGAAAACTCTAATCAGTATGACTCTAAGTTTATAACAGTCAAATAATAACATTTAAACTTCACAGTTTATACAGTACTGAGGCCGTCTAGCTGTGAGATAAATTTTCCTATTTTTTTTTTAATTTTTGGTCTTTTCGAGACAGGGTCTCCCTGTAGCCCCAGCTGTCCTGGAACTCACTCTGTAGACCAGGCTGGCCTTGAACTCACAAAGATCTGCCTGCCTCTGCCTCCCAAGTGCTAGGATTAAAGGTGTGTGCCACCATGCCCGGCTCATTTATTTTCTTGATACTAGCTAGTCTTATCAGAGTGAGATGATATCTTAAAGTCATTTTAATTTGCATTTCTTTCATTATTAGTGACATTGAACACTTTTTAAGATGTTTCTCAGCCATCTGTAATTCCTCACTTGTGAAGTCTCTGTTCAACTCTTTGCTCCATCTTTTGAGTGATTCATTTGTTTTCTTTCTTCTTTGTTTTTTGAGTAGTTTATATATTCTGGAAATCAATGCTTTGTCAGATGTATCAGCTGTGAAGGTTTCCTCCCACTCTGTGGGTTTTCTCTTCACTTCCTTGATTGTTTCTTTTGATGTATGGAAGCTTTTGAGTTTAATGAGGGGTAGGTTTTTTAAATGCGCTTAATAGTGTCCTTGATATATAGGAGCTTTCAAGTTGCATGAAGCCAAGTTTATCAATTGTTCCCTTTATAGCTTCTGATTTTTGTTGTGATTTATAGCAGGGCAGGAAAGCATTTTCCCATCCAGGATTCCATAAAATCCTACCACAGTGCCTCCTAAGTTGTCTCACATTGTAACAGCTATGCATACCATTTTTAGAATGTTTCCTTTGTTTCTAGGGTAATTTGTTGATATGAACTATGTTGCTGCTGACTGGCTTGAAAGCTATTTGTTCACAATTTTGCTAATCAGCACTTTTTAAGGGAAAGAAGTGAGATTTCAGCAAAATTACTTCAACCTTAATATGCAATTCTTTACATGGTTCTAAGATAAGCAGTGAAATTTCACAGGAAGCTGTTCTTGGTGCCAAATCAGCACCATTCCTGTGTACCTAATGATACACTTTACGCCTGCCTTCCTTATACAGAGGGCAACATTTGATGATCTCAGGCATTAACCCTGAGGTCATTCTCCTGCCAACCATCTGTTTTCTTCCAAATAGGAAGCTGTGGTTGACCCAGCAAGATTCATTCCCTCACAGCTACCTCACCATATGCACACACACACACACACACACACACACACACACACACACAGTATTTTTTTAAAAGAAAAATTGTTGGGAAGTCCCAAGAATCCCACAGTCTTCCTTTCCTTCAGCAAATAGCATGGCTCTGGGCACAGCACGCTATACAAAGCAGACAGCGAATAACAAACAATACTTTGGACATTGCAGCCAGTTCCCATAAAAGCCTCTGTATTTTCTTTCTATATTAGTTTGGTTTGGTTTTGAGAACTTCATACATGAGAATTATATTGAAATCATCTCCAGCCTCCCTCCCAGCCTCCAACTCCTCACATTCTCTTACCCCGCTCCCTCTCAATTTCTTGTCCTCCTCTTTGATTACTGTGTTACATATACATGCATACATTTTTATGTACGTACATACATATATTGCATAGTGGTACTCAAGTATACATGTGTTTAGGACTGAGCACTTGGGATTGGATAACTGATCAGAGGGCTCGTCCTTGGAGAAAATGGATTATCTCTTTCTGAGCAGCCATTGTCTGCCTGCAGTTCTTCCTCTAGTTTTTCTACATTACCTATTGTCCTTCAGATGACCAGCACTGAGGATCAAACGTGGCCACCTAGGGCCCTAGTAACTGGTCCACAGGTCCAAAGGAAGGAAGAAGGGACAGATTCCACACATCTTTGTACTGGCAACACTTCATGACGCTGCAGTGCCCAATGGTTCACTCGGCCCAGCACTGCCATCCCCCATACATGTTAAGGTAGAAGACATAAACCTCCTAATAAATGTGCTATGTGAGAGGACTCTGCTGATTCCCCCATCGCTTCCCTTCATGTCTACTGGGAGCCTCACCCTGCCTTATCTTGTCTCCTAAGATAACACACATCTTTACGACCACATACCCCCTCCCTTTTTTTGAGACAGAGTCTCCCTATAGCCCTAGCTGGTCTGGAACTCACTCTGTAGACCAGGCAGGCCTTGAACTCACAGAGATCCGCTTGCCTTTGCCTCTGGAGTGCTAGGATTAAAGGCGTGACCCACCACACCAGGCTTAAAGACGGATCTTAGCTGCCATGTGGGTGCTGGGAATCAAACCCAGGCTCTTAACCGCTAAGCCATCTCTCCAGCCCCAATACATACCCGTTTCTGAGAATATTTTCTTCACCACTAGGGAAATTTGTTGATATAAACAGGTAATTCCAAGGTCTCATCGAGTTGACAGGATGCCATCACTCTTGCTGAGCCCTACAACCACCCTTCACCACTGCCATCCAGACTTTTGACAAATAGGACAATCCAGTTATTCAACACTACAGAAGAGCTGAGCTGGGGAGCCATGGAAAGACATAGCAGAAAGAGACTACATGTTATCAAGTGCAAGAACCTGATCTGGAGAGGCTGTGTAGTGATTCCAACTACGAGGCATTCTACAGAGAGAGTAAAGACAGAATTACAGAGACAGATGCATCCTTGGGCCTCATAAGAGGGTCAGGGACAGGATGGATGAACAGAGCACAGTAGGGCAGTGAAGCAGTCTTGCACAGCTCCATAATGGTGTGTCCACACCAGGACACATTTGCCCAAACCCCCATTTGTCCAGCATCGGGGGTGAAATGTTGTGTAAATTATGGATTTGGATGACAACTCTGTCAATGTAGGCTCATCCATGGTGACAAAGGTCACTACTCTGTTGATGTTGATAATATTGATAATGCAGGTGGCTATATATGTGTAGGAGAGGGTAGAATATGCAAAATCCCTGTGGCTTGCTGGGGACTAAAACCACCCTTAAAAAATAAAGTTATAGGAGCTGAAGAGATGGCTCAGTGGTTAAGAGCTCTGACTGCTCTTGCAGAGGACCCAGGTTTGATTCCCAGCACCCACATGGAGGCTAAGAACCCTCGTAGGCCGGGTGTCCATCTTAGGTGGGGCATGCTGGCACACGCCTTTAATCCTAGCACTTGGGAGACAGAGGCAGACGCATCTCTGTGAGTTCAAGGCCAGTCTGGTCTACATAGCAAGCTCCAGGCCAGCTGGGACTAAAGACCCTATCGCCAAAAAAAAAAGTCATAAAATAAAATAAATTAAATTAATTAAATTAAAGTCATTAGTTCAAATGTGTGTGAATAATCCATCCATGTTTGTTTCCACCTCTGCGATCAGGTGACAGACACCAACAACCAACCATGGACACCAGCTGCTCAGGCCTTCCCGTATCCTCCACCTGGAGTCCTCTGATGGTGGGCACACTGGCCTTCGACTGACTTGACTTCTGTGGAGTTGAGAGCCAGGTGGGCCAGGAACAGTCTGAGAGGCCAGAGTTCTGCATGCCTATGAGCATCAGCCACCCAGGTCCATTTCTCTCCAGGTCTTACCTTCTACTTCAGCTAGCGGACCAAGCCCCAATAAGGTCCTGGAGGTGATCACAGGGGCTGCATGGACCCCTCCATGGGGCCTCAGGGCACCTCACAGGAATTTTCCCAGGGCCACACACAGGGCCTCAGGTCCCATCTGGAGCCCATTTCTAACCGAGGGAAGCAGGAACCTGTCAGTGGCTCAGGCTTTAACAGAGAAGGGAAGCTTCTTTTCCGAAGCTATGTTGGGGGGTGGGCCAGAGGGAAGGCTTGCTTGCCACAAGCTTAAGGTGCCTTTAAAAAGAGACAGCACCAGGGCTGGAGAGATGCTCAGCAGTTGAGTACTGGCTGGTCTTGCAGAAGACCCAGGTTCAAATCCCAGCACCAACATGGCAGTTCAGGGATTCTGACACCCTTGTTTGTCCTCCGCTCTTGCATTGCACTTATACACATGCAGGCAATACGCTCATACACATGAAATAAAAATAAATTGTAAAAAGAGAGAGCATGAAGAAATCCACACAGTTCCAGTTTCAAGCAATTGAGCGTGGAGTAGAGATTCCTTCTGCCCCCTGTGGATGAGGCCAGGCCGGGCAGGACGCCACAGTGGACTTCCAGTGGAGACTCCTTCTGCCCCCTGTGGATGAGGAGGGTGCGGGCAGGACGCCACAGTGGACTTCCAGTGGAGACTCCTTCTGCCCCCTGTGGATGAGGACGGGGCAGGCAGGACGCCACAGTGGACTTCCAGTGGAGACTCCTTCTGCCCCCTGTGGATGAGGACGGGGCGGCCAGGGCACCACAGTGGACTTCCACTGGATGCGCTGAGAGACCTCTGTGCCTCTAGTTAGAGACAGAAGAAACTGAGGCAGCACCCCTGAGTACCCCACAGAGAAACCCCACAAGCCTCCTGCTTGCCAAGACTGTCCTGATCCCTGAGGCTAGACATTCCCTCTCTGCTTATAGAGCACAACTTCTTCCAGGAAAAGTCCCCTTTCTTATCTATGATAATAACTAGATGGAGCTTCATAAAAATGTGAGAGAGAAGAAAAAAAGCCCCTTAGATTTTTTGAAGTTAATAGATGTTCTATTTACACTTATTTATGTATTGGGGAGGGGGCATGTAGTGTGTGTGTCTCATGGACTTTGTGTAGAGGGAGGTCAGAGGACAACTCATTGGGAGTGGGCTCTTTCCACCATAGAGTTCCAGGGATTGAAATCAAGTCATCAGGCTTGGCAGCAAGCACCCTGACCTGCTAAGACATCTTGCTAAACCCTCAACAGATTCTTTTCTTTTAATTTTTTGAGTTTTAAATATTTTGAGAAATTTTGTATCTTTGTTTGGGGAGATTTCCTTATAATCCTTTCTCTTTTTAATACATTTTTTGAGAATTTAACACATGAGTATTGTATTTGCATCCCTTCTACCCTCCTAGTTGTCCTCCAGCCCATCCAGTGCTCCCCTTCAATTTCTCTTCCTCCTCTTTGGTGCTACATATGCTACATACACTTATAAATAGACAAGTATATATCATGCACTGAGTCCATTTGGTGCGGCTCGTGCATACACGTGTTTAGGGCTGCCCACTTGGGATTAGACAACCTCGCAGGGAGCTCATCCCTGGAGAACACTGACCCTCCCTCTCTCAGCATCCACTGACTGCCTGGAGCTCTTCATTGTGAGGTGGGATCCCATGAAATTTCCCCCGTCCACCTTGGTGTGTCTGCCAGTTTTGTCATCCCCCAGCCCTTGTTATGGGTGGCACTTCCCTATCATATCTACAATGCATCCAGTCCCGGCAAGCGTCTTGTCCCTCTGGCTCCTACATCATTTCCTCCCCCTGAGCCTTAGCTGTGGAGGTTGCACTGTAGATGTGTCTGGGGCTGAGCACCTCACAGTCACATATTCTCTGCATTTTGACCAGTTGTAAATTCTGTAATCATTTCCATCTGTTGCAAAAAGAAGTTTCATTGATGAGTGGCGAGAGGTATATTTGTCTGTGAATATAAGGATAAGTATTTAGGTTGCGGTAAGGAATTACACTGGTTTAGGAAAGAGACAGCAGCAGGTTCTTCTCTGGGGTTTGTGACCTCTCTGACATGTGTACTTGGCAACGTTAATAGAACCGTGCATGAATTCCTTCCTATTGAGCAGGTCTTAAGTCCAATTCGACAGCTGTTGGTTACCCCTAAGATAAAGTGACACCGATAGAGACAGTTTGCTGGGCTGGTCATTGTTGTGGGTCGTAAGCTTTAGGGCTGGGTAGGACCATTGCTTGGTTCCCTTCCCTAGCAGCTGGCAGAGTATCTTCTGGTAGTCTTTGTGAAGGAGGCATTCTAGTCATTCAACAGACATTTTGAAACATCTAGTACATAAGTCACTGTGGTGCTGCATGCCTTTAGTCCCAGCATTCCGGAGACAGAGACAAGTGCATCTCTGTGAGATCCAGGTCCGCCTGGTCTGCATAGTGAGTTCCAGGCCAGCTGGGGCTACCGGGAGACCTTGTCTCAAGAAACCAAAATAAGTAACTAAAACAGAAAATGTTTAAATGTTTATTATATAAAAGTCCCTTTGCTGTGCTTTTAATTGCTTACAGATCTTTGCAGAAACATCTAGTATTAATACAGATGAACATTAAGAGGAGAAAGGTTATATGTCCAGATTGGCCAGCCAAGAGAATCTTTGTTGAGCAATACTGTCCCCTTGTGGCCACTCTTCACTCAACTATGTAGGTTAGGATAGCTGGTCTGAGGTAATAGACAACATGTAAACTTTGTACCTCTTTAACACTCTTGTACACCCGAAGGGTACATACATATGAAATATCATTTCTGTCATCAAATATTCAAGGCAGAGTTCCTGGTAGCACTTAAGAAAACATGGACTGTTGAAATAAGAATGGCTTCGCTTCCCTCCCAGGGAACAGCAATTTGAAGCAGCTTCAAGTGTGAATTTCTTCGAGCCGTAACCCTACCCCACTGGATTCTTTTCAGGAACAAGAAACTCAAACACTTGTAGTGACTCTAAAATCTGTCTATAAGGCGGTTCACATGGGTCTTTCACAATGCAGTGTGTCAGCCTTGCCCTTAATCCTCACATTCACCATGCATTTACCAACAGTAATCATTAAGCCCCTACTGTATGCCATATGTTAGGCTGGGGTTCCAGCCCCTGGCTGCTCCTCGCCTGGGCAACAACAATCTGCATTTTGCAGCAACAATCTGCATTTTACCATGATCTTCACATGACATGTATTCAAGTGGTCCTCAGACTGACCTGAGGGGACTGGAAGCGCACAGATTGCTGGGAGTGTCTGAGTCTGTTCCAGAATGAGGATCCAGAATGTGCAAATCTAACAAATCCTTGGTGATTCTCAAACTTGGCTGCATTTGGACAGAAGGAAAATTAGGTTCTGTGGGAAGATGCAGTTTGAATTAGGGGCTAGTTCTCAGTTACCATCCCTCAGGGCACAATGTGGAAGTCATGGGGTTTTCTGACTCTGCCCCAAGAGAGAGCAACTCAAAGCCCAGGCAGCAGCATCCAGGGGGTGAGAGACTGGGGTCTGTGATTAGCTGTAAGAAATGATGTTGTTTCGCTTATAAAAGTGGTTCACAGCATGCAATAAATTAAATTCTCCATTACCATCATCACACAGAATTCCCAGACCCATTCTTTTGCACGTATACAAGCCAAAGCAGGCCTGGATTTCAAGTGTCGGTGGCTAGTGGCGATCAATCAGATCACTAACCTGGTAAGCTAATATGGGGTTGGATGGAAACTAATCAGGTCACCAACCTGTGGAATGGATTGTGAGAGGTTGTAGGCTGAAGATCAGCCATCAGCCTGAAATTCCTGTCTGGAGACCAGCAGTTTGGGGGCATGACCAGATGGGAAGCGTTCTGCTTCCCAGGCTAAGGACCTGGGTGGGAAGTACCTCTCAGGTTGGGTTACAAAAGTGACCAGCTGACCTCTACATTGAGGGGTCAGTTCCCCAGCAGTGACCACAGGCAGTCACTGGACTCATACCACGTGTGGGTTGGGCACTGAACACTTGAAAATTCTCCAGTGATTCTACTACCCAGCAAAGTTTTGGAAACACCCTCACTGAGAGGTGAAAAGAGAAATTAGAAATAAGCTGCATGATTGGTGTGTAGACTTCGATTCCTGGGGATGGCTCTGCTGAGACAGAAGACACTGATAATAAAAGATGGTGTGATGTCTGACCAATGCCACAAGGGGAAGATCAAAGTCACCAAGATCTCTGAGAAGCCAGATTGAGATCACTTTTCAACTTAGATCCAAAGCTGGCTGGGTGCCTTATAGCAGCAGCAGACTGGTTTCAGAATGCACAGAATCCCTCAGAGCCAGGAGCTAGGAGATTATCTTGAGAAAAACCAAAGGAAGAGCTGTGTCTGCTGCCTGGAAACTGCAATTAAAACCATCGCTCACCAGATGGTAATTAACCCAGAGGCTCACAGCTGGTCCATCTGCAGAAAACAAGGGACTGCAGAGTGCTCAGCTCTAAATGGGACACCTGCATCATACCTGCATCACATCTACATCATCACACCTGCATCACCCCTGCATCACCACACCTGCATCATCACACCTGCATCACCCCTGCATCACCACACTTGCATCATCACACATGCATCATCACACATGCATCACACATGCATCATCACATGCATCAAACATGCATCACACATGCATCACACATGCATCACACCCTCTCCTCCCAAAGCTCAGAGATCACTGTGGAAGAGCAGAAAGATTTTAAGAGCCAGAGATAGTGGATGAATTCTAGTAAACCATGCTGTATGGACTGCATGGGGTACTTGCACAAATGAACCCACAGTGCTTGTGACAGCATACACAAGGGCTGTGCAAGTCCAGACCAGACAGAGGCCCAGTGTGGATTGGAGGTGAGCAGGATGCCCCAGTTCTAGCTGAGGATCTATCGACAATTAATAGCTGCCAGGAAAGGGACAGTTTTTGTACTGATGCAACACTGGTGGGTTGATCAGACACTAAGGGGTGGACCCATACCCAAGAGCATTTGGGGAACACAGGTTAGACTCAATAGCTCTTTTTTTAAAGATAAATAATAGCTGGGTGTAGCGGTACATGCCTTTAATCCCAGCACTAGGGAGGCAGAAGCAGGTGGATCTCAGTGAGTTCAAAGCCAGCCTGGTCTATATAGCGAGTTCACAATAGCTGGGATACCTGTATCAAAAAGTCTAAAAAAAATTAACTTAATTAAACTAGCAGCACTCTGGCTCCCTGTGAATTAAGTCCACCATGTACAGCTGGGAAGGCTGCAGGTTCTCATCCAGGTAAGTAAGTTTGGAAGAAATGCCTGTTTTCTCAAATTCCAAGCACTGTCGACAAGCATAAGGGCATGTTTCCCACACCAAAGAATTCTCCTATTCTGGTGTGTATCCTACAATTTGATACTGTTACAGAAGAATCAGAGACCAACCACCAAAGTCAGGTGAGGAGAAAATTTATTTCACATTAGCAGGCTAACCCACAGGTTGTCTGTAAAGGAGACAGCCCTCAACTAAGTTTTGGAGGGCCTTTTATTCTCATTTAACAAACGCAAGCCAAGAGTAAATAACACATATGTAGAAATCAAGTAAATAGTTTACAAATGATATACAATCACAAAGGCTACAGGAATGTGACATCCTGGAGAAACAAAGACCTCTGTCCTAGGTAGAGTTTACAGGAAAGAATTCTACCCAGGGTGACCACAGGCGCAGAGGGGGAGAGTCCGGTGCGCCATCCCCTGTGCATCTCCTGCCCTGAGCTCTTCCTGCTGCAAAGGTTTTGATTACCATAACACTGCACGGTCTCTTAGTAACACACAGATGTGCTTTCCTGTTATATAACCAGCATTTAGTGCAGACTCCACAGGCTTATGGGTTCAGCCTCCACTTTAGATGTCAACCACAAATTCAGGCCTCTTGAGCTTCTGACCACCTGACTATAAGTTCGATTCCTGCCTTTCTTGGGTTTCGTAAGTTACTACAGCAGCCACAAAGCTTAGAGAAACATCCACACTTTCTTTCCAGTCCATTATAAAGGATACAGCTGAGCAGCTACCTCACGGGAAATGCTAAGGGCAAGAAAGGGGGACAGGTCCACAACTTGCACCCACAAGTGCGCACTTCCTGGCATCTCTGCATGCTCACCTCGCACCCACAGGCACGTGCCTCCTGGCATCTCTGCGTGCTCACCTCGCACCCACAGGTGCGCACTTCCTAGCATCTCTGCATGCTCACCTCGCACCCCCAGGCACTCGCCTCCCGGCATCTCTGCATGCTCACCTCGCACCCACAGGTGCACACTTCCTGGCATCTCTGCATGCTCACCTTGCACCCACAGGTGCGTGCCTCCCAGCATCTCTGAATGCTCACCTCGCACCCACAGGTGCGCACTTCCTGGCATCTCTGCATGCTCACCTTGCACCCACAGGTGCGTGCCTCCCAGCATCTCTGCATGCTCACCTCACACCCACAGGTGCGCACTTCCTGGCATCTCTGCATGCTCACCTCGCACCCACAGGTGCGCACTTCCTGGCATCTCTGCATGTTCACCTTGCACCCACAGGTGCGTGCCTCCCAGCATCTCTGCGTGCTCACCTCGCACCCCCAGGCACTCGCCTCCCGGCATCTCTGAATGCTCACCTCGCACCCACAGGTGCGCACTTCCTGGCATCTCTGCATGCTCACCTTGCACCCACAGGTGCGTGCCTCCCAGCATCTCTGCATGCTCACCTCACACCCACAGGTGCGCACTTCCTGGCATCTCTGCATGCTCACCTCGCACCCACAGGTGCGCACTTCCTGGCATCTCTGCATGTTCACCTTGCACCCACAGGTGCGTGCCTCCCAGCATCTCTGCGTGCTCACCTCGCACCCCCAGGCACTCGCCTCCCGGCATCTCTGCATGCTCACCTCGCACCCACAGGTGCGCACTTCCTGGCATCTCTGCATGTTCACCTTGCACCCACAGGTGCGCACTTCCTGGCATCTATGCATGCTCACCTTGCACCCACAGGTGCGCACTTCCTGGCATCTCTGCATGCTCACCTTGCACCCACAGGCACACACCTCCTGGCATCTCTGAGTGCTCACCTCACACCCACAGGCATGCGCCTCCCAGCATCTCTGCGTGCTCACCTTGCACCTCCAGTAGCGCACCTCCTGGCATTTCTGCATGCTCACCTTGCACCCACAGGTGCATGCCTCCCGGCATCTCTGCATGCACACCCACCCACAAGTTGTCCAGCACCAAGTTTTGAGGATCTTTATGGAAGCTTCAAGTAGACATGATTGAATTATTAACTCCATCTCTCATCCTTCCTGAAGGATGGAAGTCACAAGTATCTAATCCTGCCTTTGTCTTCCTGATGACCAGCTCCCATTCTGAAGCTGCCCAGAGGCCCACCAAGAGGCCCCTCATCAGGGAAAAAAAAAAGACTCCTATCAACCAGGAGATTGCAAAGAAGAAAGAAAACAAATGAATCACTCAAAAGATGGAGCAAAGAACTGAATAGAGACTTCACAGAGGAGGAGCTAGAGATGGCTGAGAAACATCTTAAAAACTGTTCAACGTCACTAATAAATAGGGAAACGCAAATTGAGACCACTCTAAGATATCACCTCACTCCGATAAGACTGGCCAGGATCAAGAAAACAAATGATACCAAGTGCTGGAGAGGTTGTGGGGAAAGGGGAACACTCATCCATTGCTGGTGGGAATGTAAACTTGTACAGCCACTATGGAAAGCAGTGTGGAGAACCCTTGGAAGACTCAAAATGAGCTTGCCATTTGACCCGGTCATACCACTCCTAGGTATATACCCACAAGAATCATCCTACTGCAGAAATACATGCACAGCTATATTTATTGCAGCTCTGTTCACAATTGCAAAAAGCTGGAACCAACTCAAATGCCCCTCAACTGATGAGTGGATAGAAAAAATGTGGTACATGTACACAATGGAGTTCTATGCAGCAATAAAGAAGGATGACATCATGAACTTTGCAGGTAAATGGATGGAGCTGGAGGATATTATATTAAGTGAAGTAACACAATCACAGAAAAACAAATGACGAATGGTATCCCTCATATGTGGATGCTAGCATCAATAACCCAGTTATTAATATTTCTTGTGAAGAGGGATGCATATTAAAAGAACAACAACAGAAAGACTGCATCAGAAAACTGACTGAAATGGTGAAC
>VZQC01002871.1:46725-118474 GCA_009823505.1 Rhizomys pruinosus
TCATTAAACTCAAAAGCTTCTGTACATCAAAAGAAACAATCAAGGAAGTGAAGAGAAAACCCACAGAGTGGGAGGAAACCTTCACTGCAGAAACATCTGACAAAGCATTGATTTCCAGAATATATAAACTACTCAAAAAACAAAGAAGAAAGAAAACAAATGACCCACTCAATAGATGGAACAAAGAGCTGAACAGAGACTTCACAAGTGAGGAATTAGATGGCTGAGAAACATCTTTATTTATTTATTTATTTATTTATTTATTTATTTATTTATTTATTTATTTATGTGTATGAATATACTGTCTACATGTTGGTGCACCATGTCGTGCAATGCTGCAGAGGTCAGAAGAGGGTGTCAGATTCCCCTGGAACTGGAGTAAAGATGGTTCTTAGCTGCCATGTGGGTGATGGGAATCAAACCCAGGTCCTCAGTGCTCTTAACCGCTAAGCCCTCTCTCCAGCCCCGAGAAACATCTTAAGAAGTGTTCAATGTCACTAATAATTAAGGAAATGCAAATTAAAACTACTTTAAGATATCATCTTACGGGACTGGAGAGATGGCCTAGTGGTTAAGAGCACCAACTGCTCTTGCAGAGGACCCGGGTTCGATCCCCAGCACCCACATGGCGGCTGAGAACCGTCTTTAACTCCAGTTCCAGGGGAATCTGACACCCTCTTCTGACCTCCGAGGCATTGCACTACATGGGTGCACAAACCTACATGCAGACAGTACATTCATACACATAAAAATAAATAAATAAAATTTTAAAAATATATATCATCTTACTCCAATAAGACTGGCTAGGACCAAGAAAACAAATGATACCAAGTGCTGGAGAGGTTGTGGGGAATGGGGAACACTCATCCACTGCTGGTGGGAATATAAACTCGTACAGCCACTATGGAAAGCTGTGTGGAGAACCCTTGGAAGACTTGGAATGAACTTGCCACCTGACCCAGCCATACCACTCCTGGGTATGTACCCACAAGACTCATCTTACCGCAGAATTACATGCATGGCCATGTTTATTGCAGTTCTCTTCACAATAGCAAGGAGCTGGAACCAACCCAAGTGCCCATGAACTGACGAGTGGATAGAGAAAACGTGGTACATCTACACAATGGAGTTCTATGCAGCAGTAAAGAAAGATGACATCAGGGGCTGGAGAGATGGCCCTAGTGGTTAAGAGCGCCAACTGCTCTTGCAGAGGACCCGGGTTCGATCCCCAGCACCCACATGGCGGCTGAAAACCATCTTTAACTCCAGTTCCAGGGGACTCCGACGCCCTCTTCTGACCTCCGCGGCATTGCATGACACGGGTGCACAGACCTACATGCAGACAGTACATTCATACACATAATAAAATAAATAAATAAATAAATAAATAAATAAATAAATAAATAAATAAATATAAAGATGACATCATGAACTTTGCAGGTAAATGGTTGGAGCTAGAAGCTATCATGCTGAGTGAAGTAACACAGTCCCAGAAAAACAAACAACAAATGGTATCCCTCATCTGTGGATGCTAGCACCAATCACCTAATTGTATGGCAAACTGAGCAATGTCAATGTGATCTGAAAACAACTGTGCTCTTACATTATAGTATCCCTTAAAAAAATAAACAAATAAAAAAAAAACTAGAAAAAAAAGGAATTGAAAAAAAAAGAGAGAAAGACCCTGGGATGGGGCCAGGAAGATGTCATCCATATAATGTATGTATTTACAGCATGAGGGTAAAATGTGAAAGGTGGAGGCCACAAATTTTTGACATATGGTAGGGCTGTTTGTTAGATGTAATGGGAGACAACTTGTAATCTTTGATCTGATAGAAGCCTTTTCCGAATTTGGAGCAAGGAGTCTTGGTTTGGTGAAGGGATTTGGGCAAGATTGTATAGAGTGACCCTTCCTGCCACACCCCCAACAGACAGGGAGCTTGGAAGGTTCATGTTTGCTATGGGAAGAAGCTTGTAAAGAGGCAATGAGTGCCTCAGAAGGAGCCGAGGTGGCAGTGGCCCATTTACCGTCTTCATTACTGACACAACAGTTGCAGGTGTGAGACTTCATGCCTTCCCAGGTGAGCTCTTTGATCACGGCATCTCTAGCTGGGCCAGGGGGTGTGCAGCAATCTACAGCCATAGTGACCCTGATGAGGAAAATCAAAAAAATATTCGCCTGCATGTTGAACCAAATTTCAGAAGTAACAGTCAGGCTTTTGTGGAGTGCGGGACTTAAGGCTTTGTAGGGCCATGTCTTTAATTTGGTCAAAATACTGAGGGATACCAATAAGGGATTAGCTCACGGGGTCAGTAAAGTTACCACGACCGGTAAGCATGTCCAAGGTTATGGGGATGTTATAGTGTATGTTAGTGTGGGCCTGACCTTCTGCCATGTCATCATAGACCGCATTCCACTGAAGGAATGTTGCAGGGTCAAGGATTGCCTTGAGCAAGGTGTACCAATCGTAATGCATTTGAAGGTTAATGGCCCATTGGGTGAGAACCTGTTCAAAATAAGGGGAATCGGGGCCAGCTTCTTGTGCTGCTTTATGAATAAGGGATAGATCAGAAAGGAGGGTGGGCATCCAGGGCCCAGAGACAGCGTTGGGACCCACGTTAACAGGGAAGGCGTGCAAGTGTGAGGGTGGATAAGGGGACTTAGTAGGTAGATTTTGTGAGTTGGAAGCAGGAGGGGAATACTCTTCACTCGATTTGAAATCAGGCATATGGGGGCTGGAGAGATGGCCTAGTGGTTAAGAGCGCCGACTGCTCTTGCAAGGACCCGGGTTCGATCCCCAGCACCCACATGGCGGCTGAGAACTGTCTTTAACTCCAGTTCCGGGGGAATCTGACGCCCTCTTCTGACCTCAGCGGCATTGCGCGACACGTGTGCACAGACCTGCATGCACACAGTACACTCATACACATAAAAATAAATAAATAAAATAAAAAAAAAAAAAGAAATCAGGCATACATGGGACGGCCAGTTTTTCTTCAGTGTTTTTGTAACATCGTAGATTGTCTTCTGCTGAGGAGCTTTTAAAAAGGCTTACAATTATGGGGAGGAGGTTGCCCATGACAGCAGGGAAGAGGGTGGGCAGGCAAGTGCTTGGACCGAACTCAGACAAAGAGTGTGTGTCTTGTGCTTAGCAGAGGACTTTCAGGGGACATTACTCCCTTGATCATATGTCTGTATGTCCGCATGGTGTCTCTGGAGTTGCATCTCTTTATATACAGAGCCCCGGGTTCCGAGTTATGCGGACTTGCCAAGACAAACCACGAGGTGGAGCCGCCAGTGCTATTTGCCACAGCACGCACCCCTCGCCAAGGGGCGGTTTGTACCTCCCTAGCAATGAACAAAGAGGTTGATAAACGAATTGAAAGGGAAGGGAAGGGGCCGTGTGCTCGCTTTCCCGTGGCTGTAAGCACATAAAACAAAACGGGGTCTACAGATGTCTTGCAAATGCTGGGGGGGGTGGGGGTGGCAGACCACGTGGGCGCCAGATGTAAAAGTCCTACCAAAAATTTCTGAAGGGTCAGGGAGGCAGGCCCAGAGCATGTAGTGTCTACCTCCAGTCCAGCCAAAGAAGTTTGGGTCACAGCCGAGAAATGGGAGTATACGGTGAAGCCAACACACAGACACCAGGGTCAGGTAAAAAGCAGGGAAATTGCAAGCTCCTGCATATCTGTAATTGTCTCTGCTTCTTCTGAACGTGACAGAGTGTGGATCATTGGCCCAGACTGCTGACTCAGCTGTTGCCATTTTAACTTCGAGAACAGGTTAAACCTGTTCAGCAGGCAAAGCGATAATCGCACTGGTGTGCAGGTGTGTAACACTCTGCAGACACCCTCACTGAGCATTCCTAACCAGCCCCATCTCCTTTTTATTCATTCTGAGACCTCCCCCAGATAGCTCTACCTAAATTCAGGTCAGGTTTTCCTCTTCTGTTAAACTTTCTAGAAACACCCTCACAGAAACACCCAGGGATCTGCTTCCATGGTGATCCAATCAAGTGACAATGAAGATAAATCATCACAGAGAAGTTATCTACAAAATCTTCCATTTCCTCAACCACTGAGCAAAAGCCTGGGGCTTCCCACTGATTAGCCCAATGTTCCTGAATGAATCCTTATGGCACAAGGAACTCAATGTAGAGATTGGCTTGGACTGAACCAGACTGGTCCCATGCAAACCCCATATCCCAGAATGCCTAGGTCCTCTCAGAACTCCAATCCTGAGACTCTGCAGTGGATTAATTCCCAGCTAGCTACATAGGGACAGCAGAGCTACAAAACCTCATGGCTCTATCCAAAGTGGAAGACTTGGGGTTCCCCCAATGGTTTATTAATAAAAGGATTGGGACAATGACCAGCAGTGACCAGTGGCCAGAGCCCAAGAATTGTCCTCTCAGAATCCAAAATATCCATGGTCGAGGGAAAATGGTCACTGAAGATAAAAGCCATGTGGAGACTTCAGGAAGAAGAGAGATTCAGAGGGAGTTGGGGGTGGGAGGAGGAATGGGGGTGAGAGGGATAATGGGGAGAGAAGATGGAGAGATTCAGAGGGAGTGGGGGTGGGGGGAGGGAGTGGGGGGAGGGAGGAGTAATGGGGAGTGAGGGGGGTAAATGGGGAGAGAAGATGGAGGGATTCAGAGGGAGTGGGGGGTGGGGGGAGGAGTGGGGAGGTGAGGGAGGTAATGGGGAGAGAAGATGACCAGAATGCATTCTATACTTGTAGGAAGGAAGCCGGAAAGATGGCCAGTGGTTAAGAGTCTTGCGGCCTTCCAGAGGACCTGTTTGGTTGCCCACACCTGTGTCAAGAAGCTCATAACTGCCTGTAACTCCAGCCTTTGTGACTCCAATGCTACCTTGGGCATCCATGGGCAACTGTACTCATTGCTCCACCCCATACAACATGATATACTCTTATTAATTAACACAATATTTATAAATAATTTAAAAAGAAAAACATGTATAAATACATGGCTATTATATTGTAGAATCCTTTAAAACAAATAAAGGGGGGGGAAGGTAAAAGAAATAAAAGTAAATGAAAAGAAAGCCATGTTTAAAAACACCCCACTGTTTACCCATGGAGAGAGTGTTATCAATAGGTTTGGCTTCCTCCTGCAACAAGCAGATGCGGTACCCCAAGGAGTGCCCACACCACAGAGATGAGGACCCTCCATAGCTCCCATGCACCCTCTTGCCATCTCTCCTCCAGGGCCAAAGGCAAGATGGATCCTCTCCTGATGCCCAGAAATCACGTGCCTTCCTCACCTTTGCTCCATCCCATGCTCCCGGGGGCCAAAGTGACAGGACGTCACCCTGGAAGGTCTCTACCTAATCACACTCTCGGCTGGAAAGCCCACAACTTAGACTCCCAGGACTGTGTCCTATAAAGTTTCCCAATGGATTGGTGATCATCAGGACAGGTGTTTGGTAGACAGGAGAGGCTCAGTCTAGAGCCAGTGTCTCCTGAACCCAGAGGCATTCTGGCACCAAAGTAAGAAACCAGCCTGGCTGTCACCTGCCAGAGGGCAATTTTTCCTGGCTGTGTGGGCACACAAGGGTTAAAGGATTTGGCAGCCTAGTCTACCAGGTGATCCCGCTGGATTCCAACCCAGTATGGTAGGTAGACACTACATGCTCTGGGCCTGCCTCCCTGACCCTTCAGAAATTTTTGGCAGGACCTCTACAGACTCCATGGAGTCAGACAGGCTGACCTCTGAAGGCCAGTTTTTAAATACCATTTTTCCATCTATGGTGCAGACCTGCTGTCAGCTCTGTGATTTCTGCTCACCCAATTCTTCAGGAAACATCAGCCAAGAGCCTTAGCCTTGAGGCAAGACCTCAAATTTCCTTTCCAGCATGGCTTGAGCCTAGCTCTGCAGAGCCTCCTGAAGGTTTGGAAGTTGGGACAGCAGTAAACCGGTTTCAAAGACTTTTGAATTCAGCCAAAGGAAATGTGTGTCCAGAGAGGCAGAAACACAGCTAAGATTATAAAATACACAGGACCTGTGATGGAGCTTGGAGGAATATCAGTTGACATGTTCTATAGCTGGCTTCTATCCACACTCAGGCAACAGTGACCCAAGATGCTGTGGTTCACACTGATCTGCTGAGGCCCGGGACCTGGTTCTTCTGGGCTATTTTCCTCTCTGGGCATCCCAGGGTTTCCCATTTTTCTGGGTGACTTCACCTTTGAAGGCCTCAGAGCCTTGACAATTGGGGGACATCAGGACCAGATCAAACAGGAAAGCCTCAGCAAAGACATCCACCTTGCCCAGAACCACACACAAAGGCAGAACAGCAGTGGCCACACAGACAGAGGCCGAACCCATTCCTTGCTGGCAGCATGGTACTTCTATGTAAAGCCTTTGAGCCTTGATTTCTGTTCTATTTTGCTTCTCTATTACTATGACGAAACACCTAACTGAAACCAACTTGGGGAGGAAAGGGTTTATTTGGCTCTCATCTCCCAGTCACAGTTTATCACTGAGAGAGCACAAGGTAGGAACTCAGGGCAAGGAACCTGGAGGCAGGAGCTGAAGCACAGGCCATGGAGAAGGCTGCTTACTGCTTGCTCCCCTGGCCCATGCTCAGCCTGCTGTTCTTTTTTTTTTTTTTTTTTATTTATTTTTGTATGTGTATGAATGTACTGTCTGCATGTAAGGTTTGTGCACCCATGCGTGCAATGCCTCAGAGTCAAAGAGGGTCTCAGATTCCCCTGGACTGGAGTTCTCCTGGACATTGGAGTTCAGAAGTTTTTCAGCGCCATGTGTGTACTGGGGATCGAACCTGGGTCCTCTGCAAGAGTAGTCGGCGCTCTTAACCGCTAGGCTATCTCTCCAGCCCCTCAGCCTTATATAATATCCAACAACCTGCCTAGGGGTGGCACTGCCCATAATGGGATAGGCCCTCCCATATACTCAACAATCAAGACAATACTGCAGAGATGTAGCCACAGGCCAGTCCAATGGAGGTAATTCCCCAAATTGAGGCTCCCTCGACCCAGGTGTGTCAAGTTAATACTAAAGCTATCTAGCATAATGACCTTGTTTGAAAAATGAGGCTTATTTCTAGGGCTGGTTCAAGAATGCTTTTAAGAGGTAAGCATGAGGCTGGAGAGATGACTCAGCGGTTAAGAGCACCGACTGCTCTTGCAGAGGACCTGGGTTCAACTCCCAGCTACCTACTTGGTGACTAAGAACCAACTTTAAGCCAGGCATGGTGGCGCTCGCCTTTAATCCTAGCACTTGGGAGGCAGAGGTAGGCAGATCTCTGTTAAGATAATAAATAAATAAATAAATAAATAATATAAATAAAATAAAAAAATTTTAAAAAGAACCCTTCCTTTTTTTTTTTTTTTTTTTTTTTCATGTGTATGAATGTATCGTCTGCATGCAGTCTGTGCACCCGTGTCGTGCAATGCCGCGGAGGTCAGAAGAGGGTCTCGGATTCCCCTGGAGCTGGAGTTCTCCTGGAATTGGAGTTACAGACGGTTCTCAGCCCCATGTGGGTGCTGGGGATCGAACCCGGGTTCTCTTGCAAGAGCGTCGTGCTCTTAACGCTAGGCCATCTCTCCAGCCCCAAGAACCCCTTCCTATAGCAGAGGAAAGGAACTTTTTTTTTGAGACAGGGTCTCCCTTTAGTCCCAGCTGGCTTGGAGCTCGCTCTGTAGACCAGGCTGGTCTTGAACTCATAGAGTTTGGTCTGCCTCTGCCTCTGCCTCCCTAGTGCTGGGATTAAAGGCATGCTCCACCACGCCCATCTTAAAGACGGTTCGTAGCCGCCATGTGGGTGCTGGGAACCGAACCCAGGTTCTCTGCAAGAACAGTGGTCACTCTTAACTGCTGAGCCATCTCTCCAGCCCCAGGAACATTCTTATTACAAGAGATGGACGTCAAAGCTAAGAGAACTCAAAATAACTCTTATCTGTAATCTCCCTGTTAGTCAGCTTTCATCTACTCTCATGAATGAGATACTCAGCTTGGGAAGAAGAGGTGTGTTTGGTTCACAGCTTCAGAGGGTCAAGCCATGGTCACTTGGCCTGTTGCTCTGGGCTTATAGCAAGTAGAATAATCGTGTCGGGAACACAAGGCAAACGATGTTACTACCAGAAGAAAAGGACAAGGAGGAGCTGGGGTCTCAATATCTCAAGGACACAACCCTCATGACTTAATCTCCTCCCACTGGTGCCGCCACCTGAAGGTCCAACCACCTCCTAGTACATTAGGTGAGACAGTACCTTCAACACATNGACTCAGCTGTTTTGGCCTAGGTTAACTTCCAAGAACAGGTTAGACCTGTTCAGCAGGCAAAGCGATAAATCGCACTGGTTGCAGGTGTGTAACACTTGCAGACACCCTCTACTGCATTACGCCCATCTCCTTTTTATTCATTCTGACCTCCCCCACCGATGCATCTACCTAAATTCAGGTCGGTTGTTCCTCTTCTGTTTAAACTTTCTAGAAAACCCACAGGAAGCACTCAGGGATCTTGCTTCCATGGTTGTGACCCAATCAAGTGACAATTGAAGTAATCATCCAGAGAAGTTATCTACAAATCTTCCATTTCCTCAACCACTGAGCAAAAGCCTTGGGCTTCTTGATTAGCCCCAATGTTCCTGAAGAATCCTTTATGGAACAAGGAACTCAATGAGATATATGGCTTGATGACCGATGGTCCCATGCAAACCCCATATCCCAGAATGCCTAGGTCCTCTCAGAACTCCAATCCTGAGACTCTGCAGTGGATTAATTCCCAGCTAGCTACATAGGGACAGCAGAGCTACAAAACCTCATGGCTCTATCCAAAGTGGAAGACTTGGGGTTCCCCCAATGGTTTATTAATAAAAGGATTGGGACAATGACCAGCAGTGACCAGTGGCCAGAGCCCAAGAATTGTCCTCTCAGAATCCAAAATATCCATGGTCGAGGGAAAATGGTCACTGAAGATAAAAGCCATGTGGAGACTTCAGGAAGATGAGAGATTCGAGGGGAGTTGGGGGGGGGAGGAATGGTGGGTGTGAGGGGGGGGGGATAATGGGGAGAGAAGATGGAGAGATTCAGAGGGAGTGGGGGTGGGGGGAGGGAGTGGGGGGAGGGAGGAGGTAATGGGGAGTGAGGGGGGATAATGGGGAGAGAAGATGGAGGGATTCAGAGGGAGTGGGGGGGTGGGGGGAGGGAGTGGGGAGGTGAGGGAGGTAATGGGGAGAGAAGATGACCAGAATGCATTCTATACTTGTAGGAAGGAAGCCGGAAAGATGGCCAGTGGTTAAGAGTGCTTGCTGGCCTTCCAGAGGACCTGGGTTTGGTTCCCAGCACCTGTGTCAAGAAGCTCATAACTGCCTGTTACTCCAGCCTTGTGGACTCCAATGCTACCTTGGGCATCCATGGGCAACTGTACTCACTGCTCAAACCCCCATACAAGCATGAATACACATGAATACAAACAAGTCATTTTAAAATTAATTTTAAAAAGAAAACCATGTTATCTGAAAACAACTGTGCTATTATATTGTAGAATCCCTTAAAACAAATAAAGGGGGGGGAAGGTAAAAGAAATAAAAAGTAAATGAAAAGAAAGCCATGTTTAAAAACACCCCACTGTTTACCCCATGGAGAGAGTGTTATCAATAGGGTTGGGCTTCCTCCTGCAACAAGCAGATGCGGTACCCCAAGGAGTGCCCACACCACAGAGATGAGGACCCTCCATAGCTCCCATGCACCCTCTTGCCATCTCTCCTCCAGGGCCAAAGGCAAGATGGATCCTCTCCTGATGGCCCAGAAATCACGTGCCTTCCTCACCTTTGCTCCATCCCATGCTCCCGGGGGCCAAAGTGACAGGACGTCACCCTGGAAGGTCTCTACCTAATCACCACCTCTGGCTGGAAAGCCCACAACTTAGACTCCCAGGACTGTGTCCTATAAAGTTTCCCAATGGATTGGTGATCATCAGGACAGGTGTTTGGTAGACAGGAGAGGCTCAGTCTAGAGCCAGTGTCTCCTGAACCCAGAGGCATTCTGGCACCAAAGTAAGAAACCAGCCTGGCTGTCACCTGCCAGAGGGCAATTTTTCCTGGCTGTGTGGGCACACAAGGGTTAAAGGATTTGGCAGCCTAGTCTACCAGGTGATCCCGCTGGATTCCAACCCAGTATGGTAGGTAGACACTACATGCTCTGGGCCTGCCTCCCTGACCCTTCAGAAATTTTTGGCAGGACCTCTACAGACTCCATGGAGTCAGACAGGCTGACCTCCCTGAAGGCCAGTTTTTAAATACCATTTTTCCATCTATGGTGCAGACCTGCTGTCAGCTCTGTGATTTCTGCTCACCCAATTCTTCAGGAAACATCAGCCAAGAGCCTTAGCCTTGAGGCAAGACCTCAAATTTCCTTTCCAGCATGGCTTGAGCCTAGCTCTGCAGAGCCTCCTGAAGGTTTGGAAGTTGGGACAGCAGTAAACCGGTTTCAAAGACTTTTGAATTCAGCCAAAGGAAATGTGTGTCCAGAGAGGCAGAAACACAGCTAAGATTATAAAATACACAGGACCTGTGATGGAGCTTGGAGGAATATCAGTTGACATGTTCTATAGCTGGCTTCTATCCACACTCAGGCAACAGTGACCCAAGATGCTGTGGTTCACACTGATCTGCTGAGGCCCGGGACCTGGTTCTTCTGGGCTATTTTCCTCTCTGGGCATCCCAGGGTTTCCCATTTTTCTGGGTGACTTCACCTTTGAAGGCCTCAGAGCCTTGACAATTGGGGGACATCAGGACCAGATCAAACAGGAAAGCCTCAGCAAAGACATCCACCTTGCCCAGAACCACACACAAAGGCAGAACAGCAGTGGCCACACAGACAGAGGCCGAACCCATTCCTTGCTGGCAGCATGGTACTTCTATGTAAAGCCTTTGAGCCTTGATTTCTGTTCTAGTTTGCTTCTCTATTACTATGACGAAACACCCTGACTGAAACCAACTTGGGGAGGAAAGGGTTTATTTGGCTCTCATCTCCCAGGTCACAGTTTATCACTGAGAGAGCACAAGGTAGGAACTCAGGGCAGGAACCTGGAGGCAGGAGCTGAAGCACAGGCCATGGAAGAAGGCTGCTTACTGCCTTGCTCCCCTGGCCCATGCTCAGCCTGCTTTCTTTTTTTTTTTTTTTGTATTTATTTTTGTATGTCGTATGAATTGTACTGTTGGCATGTAGGTTTGTGCACCCCATGTCGTGCAATGAACCTCAAGTTCAAGAAGAGGTCTCAGATTCCCCTGGGATGGAGTTTCTCCTGGAATTGGAGTTACACGAGTTTTCAGCACGCCATGTGTGGTTACTGGGGTCGAACCTGGGTCCTCTGCAGAGTTAGTCGGCGCTCTAACCGCTGGTATCTCTCCAGCCCCTCAGCCTTATTTAAATATCCAACAACCTGCCCAGGGGTGGCCCCTGCCCATAAGGGATAGGCCCCGTCCCATATCACTCAACAATCCGACCAATTACTGCTGAGATGTAGCCACAGGCCGTCCTATGGAGGTAATTCCCCAAATTGAGGCTCCCTCGACCCAAGTCCCTGTGTCCAAGTTACTACTAAAGCTGATCCGCATAAGACCTTGTTTGAAAAATGAGGCTTATTTCTAGCTGGTTTGGTTAAGAATGCTTTTTAGGAGGTAGCATGAGGCTGCAGAGATGACTCATGCTGTTAAGATGCACACGACTGCTCTTGAGGACCGGTTCAACTCCCCAGCACCCCTATGGTGACTAGAGAACCAACTTTAAAGCCAGGCACTGGTGGCGCTCGCCTTTACCTCCTAGCACTTGGGAGGCAGACGGTAGGCTAGAAGATCTCTTGTGAAGATAATAATACAAATAAACTAAATATAATAAATAAATAAATAAAAAAAATTTTAAACAGAACCCCTTCCTTTTTTTTTTTTTTTTTTTTTCTGTGTATGATATTGTATAGTCTGCATGCAGGTCTTGTTCACCCGTGTGTTGCAATGCCGCGGAGGTCAGAAAGAGTGTCTCGGATTCCCTTGCAGCATGGAGTTCTCCTGGAATTGGAGGCGTACAGACGGTTCTATCAGCCAGCCATGTGGGGTGCTGGGATGACTCGAACCGGGTCCTCTGCAAGAGCCGTCGGTGCTCTTACCCCTGCTTAGGCCATCTCTCCAAGCCCAAAGAACCCCTCCTTATAGCAGAGGAAAGGAACTTTTTTTTTGAGACAGGTCTCCATTTAGTCCCAGCTGGGCTTGGAGCTCGCTCTGTAGACCAGGCTGGTCTTGAACCAGAGTCACTCCGTCGCCTCTGCCTCTGCCTCCCTAGTGATGGGGATATTACAGGCACATGGCTCCATCCACGCCACATCCTTAAAGACGGTTCGTAGCCGCCATGTGGGTGCTGGTGAACCGAACCCAGTTTCTCTGCAAGACACAGTGGTCACTCTTAACTGCTGAGCCATCCTCCAGCCCCAGGGCACATCTTATTACAAGAGATGGAGTCAAAGCTAAGAAACTCAAATAACTCTTATCTGTAAATCTCCCTGTTAGTCAGCTTTCATCTACTCTCATGAATGAGATACTCAGCTTGGGAAGAAGAGAAGAGGTGTGTTTGGTTCATAGCTTCAGAGGGTCAAGCACTGGTCACTTGGCCTGTTGCTCTGGGCTTATAGCAAGTAGAATAATCGTGTCGGGAACACAAGGCAAACGATGTTACTACCAGAAGAAAAGGACAAGGAGGAGCTGGGGTCTCAATATCTCAAGGACACAACCCTCATGACTTAATCTCCTCCCACTGGTGCTGCCACCTGAAGGTCCAACCACCTCCTAGTACATTAGGTGAGACAGTACCTTCAACACATGGCTGTTCGGGGGACGCTCACCCCGACCACAGACCCCCCCCCCGTTCTCTTTGCTAGTACACTAGGTGAGACAGTACCTTCAACACATGGCTATTCGGGGGACGTTCACCCCGACCACAGACCCCCCTGTTCTCTTTGCTAGTAAAGTACCTTCAACACATGGCTGTTCGGGGGACGTTCACCCCGACCACAACGACCCCCCCCCGTTCTCTTTGCTAGTACACTAGGTGAGACAGTACCTTCAACACATGGCTGTTCGGGGGACGCTCACCCCGACCACAGACCCCCCCCCGTTCTCTTTGCTAGTACACTAGGTGAGACAGTACCTTCAACACATGGCTGTTCGGGGGACATTCACCCCGACCACAGACCTCCCTTGTTCTCTTTGCTCTGGCTGCTACACAAGCACTCGGGTTTGCCCCGAGTCTTCACTTTCTTATGGTATGTGTAAAAATCTGTGCTTCTTTCCCGTTGACATTTTTTTTAATTTTTTATTTTTATTTATATGTATGACTGCATCACCTGCATGTATATAAGTACACCTATGTCCTGCAATGCCTGTGGAGGTCAGAGGAGGGCTTTGGATTCCCCTAGAACTGGAGTTACTGACAGTTGTTAGCTGCCATGTAGGTGCTGGGAATTGAACACAGGTCCTCTGAAAGAACACCCAGTACTCTTAATCACCGAGCCATCTCTCCAGCCTGTTGACCTTCTGATATCATTTAAATGTTCAGGGACAAGGGACAGGCTAGAAAGAACTCTCACTGCATAGAGAACTTACCATAAAAGGTAAAGAGCTGAGTTTGAATTACTAGAACCAGTATAAAGCCAGATGCAGCGTCTAAAATCCCAGTGCTCCTGTGAGGTGGGACTCGGAGACAGGAGAATCCTTGGAAGTTCAAAGGCCACCAAGCTTCGATGTCTACAGCAGCAAACAAGGGATCCTGTCTCAATGTGGAAGGTGAGGACATACACTTGAAGTTGTCCTATGACCGCCACATGGCTGCCCATGACTCACATGCCTGCACTCACATACACATGAATATGAACACACACGTCAGAGAGAAAGGAAGGAAGGAAGGAAGGAAGGAAGGAAAGAAGGAAGGAAGGAAGGAAGGAAGGAAGGAAGGAAGGAAGGAAGGAAGGAAGGAAGGAAGGAAGGAAGGAAGGGAAAATTTTTTTCATGTCAGGGGCGAGCCAGGAATTTACAAGGAAAGAGACAAAGTTTGGCTTGCCCTGTATCTGAGATGACAGATCCCAGTGTCTAGACACAGCATCCACTACAGCACTGTAGATGTTTACCAAGTGCCAGCTCCCTTCTCACAGAAGCTCCCTGTACAGTAGATGCAGGTGACTGGGGACAAAGGCCTTTACAAATGGCAGGAAGAGGGAGGTGTGCTGATACTGTCCCTTTTTCAATTCAGCAAAGCTGACATTCCTCAAGTCACCATTCCCCACAGGTAACGGAGCTGCTTTATGGGAAACTTTTACTTCCCTCTCTCCTAACCTGCTAGAGTGACATCAGAGAGCACAGTTGGCCTCCAGATCAGTCATGGAATGTGTTACAGTCACCAAAACAAACAATCTCACATGCATGTCCCCTTCTGTCCTTTCCTAGAGTGCTTGAGAACCACTGACCTGGGATTTCACTAAAAATCAAACACAACTTACAGAGAATGTTGGGCCAAGGCTTTTATTTGTGGCTATAATTGAGTTCATTTAAGCAGTGCTAGTTTTCTTGAATTAAATAGGTCGCCAGAGAGGGGGGCTGCCATTTTTCATATTCAACACTTTTGTGGTACCATATTTAGTGTGACAGGAACAGACCATTTGAAGAACTAGTGCAACAGGGAGAAAGAGCCCCGAGGGAGGGAGGGGGGGAGGAAGGAAGGGAGAAATTACATTTTCTGAAGAATTCGGAAAAGCTGGCAGACCTACAGAGACCTACCTTTCTGTGGCTGATCCAGAAGCACTGCACTAGGTGCGCCGACTCCAGCAGAAGAGATCACTATCCCATCAACACACTAGGTATTCCACCTATCTTTCAGCATGACTTAAGGTGAACCTGCCTTCCCAGGAATGGTCCCTTGACCAGAGGAATGACCAGTGAAGCTGGAAAGGTAGATTTTTTTAACAGATAGACTAGAGACTTTATACTGTTTAACAGTTATTGTTGTGGAGGCTATTTGCTCTTATACTAGCACCAAGGCATTCTAAAATCAGATTACTAAACTGAGCAGCTAGCCAGCATTAGGGGAGATGGCATGCAAATGAGCTACTTCTGTGGCAGAAGGCTCCAACGCAGTTCACCTGAGCTTTGCTCAAAGCCTGGCTCACCAGGGGTAGTCTACACCTCTTCTCTGTGAAGCCAGAGGGCCTTGTTCAACCTCTTTCACCTCTCTCCCCATCTTTCTCTCTACCTCTCATAGCCAAAATTAGGGCTGCAAGACTGGAACAACATTCCAAAAATGTACCTCCACTAGCTAAAAGACAAAAACAAAAATTTAAAGTTCTCTTTTGTGTTACTCTAACAGAACACCTGAGACTGGGTGGTTTATAGCAAATTAGCAGTGGGAATGACTTTTACTAATGGACATAATCTAGACTTTTTTTTTTTTTTTTTTGGTCTTTTCAAGACAGGGTCTCCCTGTAGCCCCAGCTGTCCTGGAACTCACTCTGTACACCAGGCTGGCCTGGAACTCACAAAGATCCGCCTGGCTCTGCCTCCCAAGTGCTAGGATTAAAGGCGTGCGCCACCACGCCCGGCTCATAATCTAGACTTTTAACTAACCCCACCAAAACCATGTGCTCTTGACACCCAGTAGCATTTCCTAGACAACCTCAATTTGGTGCTCCACCCGAAAACAGAATGAATGAATGAATGTGGGTATGCTTGATAATTAACATATCAAATTGCTGACAGGCAACACCCCATCTCCATTGGACACAGCAGAAATTAGAAAGGAGTCGTGACCTTGGGTGAATGAGATGTTCTAGAACTAGGGATGAAAAGGCCGCATGCACTGCCCCAACTGAAACTGGAAAACCATTTTCAATAAAATCCTAGGTGGCTCTGGACTTGGGACACAATTTCAGGGACTCAGCTCCCGAAAGACAATCCCATCAACACAGTTCCAGGAGACAGATGTCTAGGGAAGCGAGTATCCTCCCAAGTCCAGGCCCACTCAAGAACTACATTTAAGAGTCGGGCTATTCAACATTGGTGTAGTAACACCACAGAACACTAGTCAGTGTCACACTGCTATAGCTTGGAGCTGGGATAGTTCCCTAAAGCCCATGTTTTTTCAGTGTCTCCACACACACACACACACACACACACACACACGCATCCCACCAGTGAGTGCCTGACATCGTCACATCATTGGGGATGAACCCTGTGAAGGAGACTGAGGGACTCCAGTCTCTTTCTTCCCCTCCTTGTTCCCTGGCCCACATGCTCATGGTTCTAAAGGCTGAGTCCCAGACCAATGCACCAGCAGGTTTGGCATCTGCTTAAGGACCGGGACTCTACTTCTAGATTGGAGCGCTGCTCCTCACATGACATGGAGGGCCAGAGAGACCAAGCTCTAAACACCAACTCCACCCCCAGGGTGGAGCCCTCTGTGGTCTTATTCCCTCTCAAAGGACCCTCTTCCCTCCACCACAATGGCAATTAAGTTCCTCTTGAGTTTAAGGGGGATGCTCAGACCACAGCATCCTTTGAGCTCATTCAGCAGTCTTCATAGACCATCAGGATTCAAATTCAGTTCCTCTTGAGTTTAAGGAGGATGCTCAGACCATGACATCTTTTGAGTTCATTCAGCAGTCTTTATAAACCATCAGGATTCAAATTCAAATTAGTAAAAATAAAGCATGGTGTCAACTCCAATCATCACTGATCTGATACCTTATTCTCAAACTAAGTAAACTGACAGTGAGCACAAGTCCTATTAACCTTGGTGCCTGTCACACTGCACCCAGATGCATCCTCCTGGCTATGGTGAGCACCTTCTCCAGGCTCCCAGAAAACCACAGCCATGGGGCAGTGGTTTTGTCCCCCCAAGCCCCGCTGGGTGCTTGTCTCTACCTTCCACCATCTCCCTAATGTTCTGACACTGCAGGACCCCAGTGTTCATTCCTTGGTCCTCCCTCTTCATACTGTAATGTCACCCAGGCCCACTACACAAAGGTCCTTCTGCAGATGTCCTCTATCATTAACCCCCAGCTGGGATCTCGCCTCCCTGCCCTGCAGCTGCCTACTTAGCACCTGTTTCCATGTCCAGCTGACGTCCCAAGCTTGATAAGCCTGTAGCATGTTGGACATCAGGGGATGCAACTCCCCTCCTGCTGCTCAGGACTCAAAGGTTGGGCTCAGCTTAGGTCCTCCTTTTCTAAGTCCAAACTAGCAGGATCAAATCCTATTGGCCAGATAACTGGTGGGCGACAGAATGACGAAGATGAAAGGGAGATCCATGGGGTGAATATTACTAAGAGAAAATGTAATCAACCTGTCAGTAGGTTGGTGACGTGGGGGTGGAAGAGACTGTGTCCTACCAGGGCTCAGTGTCAGTCTCTGCTGCTCAGATGTGGCACTCAGCATCCACATTACCGAGGTTGGCCTTGGTGGTGGAAATACACACTACTGCAACGAGGCATATCCCCCATACCCCAATACAGTTCATGAGCCCACTGGAGTGGCTGAAGATGCTGGCTGGTATCCCAGAACATATCCACCTAACCCACTTGATTATCAAAGGCCTCTGCAGAGGACATTCTGTTTATTATCGATTTCCAACCATGTTCCTGACAAATCTCTCACCAACCAAACCAATGGAGACAACCCTTAGATCAATGGACGGCTGCCTGCCTGGCCATTCTATCACCATGCACAATGCACAGCCAAGTACATCTCCCCAAGTTCTCCCCACAGGGACAGTCTGTCCCATTGTCCTTCAGGGATGCCCCAGAACGGAGCTATAGCATCGCAGCTCTCCACTTCTACAAGATGCTCAGTATCACACTGAGCCGCCACCTGTAAACCAGGCCCTATTCTCTTACTCTGCCAACCAATGGTAGGGAATTTCCCATTTGATAGTATGGACTGGAGTGGGAACCTGGAAGTGGCTTTGCTCCACCACGCAATGAGGCTACTTAGCATAGACAGGCCCAGAGCAACAGCACAGCTCAAGCAGACTACACTCTGTAAAACCACAACTCAAAATAGCTATCTTTACAGTGGATTGTCTCCGTCACAGTAACAAGACAGCTAACACAACACAGCCCAAGGCTCTGGCTCTGGCTGGGACAAGGTCCCATGTCTTACAGGGTTCCTTGTAGTTCTGCAAACACACTCTAAATGAATGCAAACTTTACTTCAGCATCTACCATCGGAATCTAATTATAAACGCATTTTGCATAGATCTGCTAAATCGGATATGCACAGAAAACCCACTGTACCTGAATGCACCACCAACCACTACCAAGAGCAGTAACAAACTGAGTCTAAAGAAATAAACAAGATGTCTAAATCCATATATAATGACTCAGTAGCTGCACTTGTGCATGCCACTGTCTTAAAGCTGCAAGTCAGCTCAGTTTATAGGCTGGCAAAGCAGCATAAGCTCGCTGGATTGACTCTCTGGACTGACTCTCTGGATTGACTCTCTGGACTGACTCTGGATTGACTCTCTGGACTGACTCTCTGGACTGAGTCTGGATTGACTCTCTGGACTCTCTGGACTGATTCTCTGGACTGACTCTGGACTGACTCTGGACTGACTCTGGACTGACTCTCTGGACCGACTCTCTGGACTGACTCTGGATTGACTCTCTGGACTGACTCTCTGGACCGACTCTCTGGACTGACTCTGGATTGACTCTCTGGACTGACTCTCTGGACCGACTCTCTGGACCGACTCTCTGGACTGACTCTCTGGACTGACTCTCTGGACTCTCTGGACCAACTCTCTGGACTGACGCTGGACTGACTCTGGACTGACTCTCTGGACTGACTCTGGACTGACTCTCTGGACTGACTCTGGACTGACTCTCTGGACTGACTTTGGACTGACTCTGGATTGACTCTCTGGACTGATTCTCTGGACCGACTCTCTGGACTGACTCTGGACTGACTCTCTGGACTGACTCTCTGGACTGACTTTCTGGACTGACTCTGGACTGACTCTCTGGACTGACTCTCTGGACTGACTCTCTAGACTGACTCTGGACTGACTCTCTGGACTGACTCTGGACTGACTCTGGATTGACTCTCTGGACTGACTCTCTGGACTGACTCTCTGGACTGACTCTGGACTGACTCTCTGGACTGACTCTCTGGATTGACTCTCTGGACTGACTCTCTGGACTGACTCTGGATTGACTCTCTGGACTGACTCTCTGGACTGACTCTCTGGACTGACTCTCACTCCCAGTGCCAACACTGGTGCTGCACAGCTGGTGGCAACGCACCTTCAAAGGAGCCCTGGCAAAGTCTGGCAGAGGAGGCAATCTGTCAGCACTGCTGAAGAGAACAGATGTTCCTCTGAGTTCGATTTTGAGTAAATATGAAACTTTGTTAACGTATCACCAATTTTCAATCCATAAAACAAAAACTTCTCATAAAACATCCAGAACTATGCTGCGTGTGGTGGCACAGGCCTTTAATCCCAGCACTTGGGAGGCAAAGGCAGGTGAATTCAAGGCCAGCCTGGTCTACAAAGGGAGTTCCAGGCCAGCTGGGACTAAAGGGAGACTCTGTCTCAAAAAGACCAAAAAAAAAAAAAAAAATCCAGAACTTTTCCACCAACTTTCAGACACCCAAAATTCTCCTCTTAACTATACTTCTGCAATACTGATATAAGTTGCTATATCTGCAGTTTTTCAAAAATTCATTACTTTTTTTTTTTTTTTTGTCTTTTTAAGACGAGAGGTCTCTCTATAGCCCACAGCTGCGCCTGGAAGTTCTCTTGTAGACCAGGCTGGCCTCCACCTGCCTCTGCCTCCAGAGGTGCCGGGATGGTAAAGGGTGGCCCAGTTCATTATTCCTTTTTTAAAAAAACCAATACTTCTGGGGCTGGAGAGATGGTCCCCTAGCGGTTAGGAGTGTCTGCCGCTTCTTGACGCAGGACCCGGGGGTTCAATCCCCAGCACCCCACATGGCGGCCGCTAGACCTGTCTGAAACTCCCAATTCGGAACAGGGACTCCAGTTCCATGGGGCATCCGCACCCTTTCTGACCCGCGCATTGAAAAAAAAAAAAGCAAACGGACAAACTGCATGCAATGGCAGACAGTAATTCATAACATACAAAATAAATATAAAATAAAATTATTTTACAAAAAAAAAATTAAAAAAAAAACAATAACTTATACTTATGGTATAAAAGGAAATTGCTTGCTGGGATGGTGCGCACACGCCTCTTTAATCCTAGACACTTGGGATGCAAGAGCGGCAGGGCAGATCTCTGTGAGCTCACGGCAAGCCTGGTCTACAGAGTGAATTCCAGGACAGCTGGGACTAAAGGGAGACCCTGTCTCAAAAAGACCAAAAGAAAAAAAAAAAAAAAAGGAAAATGCTTAGATAATTGATATTTTGGTTGTAAACAATGTCCCCATCAAGAAGAAAATTAAATTAAAATTGATTTTTAAATTTTTATTGTTTTTATCCTTCTGAAAACACACCCCACCCAGTGTAAAGTACAAGTTAGTGCTTGCTGCTCCCTGGAGGAACACACAGGCCGTGGGCACCATTTTTTGGAATCATGTATAAATATTGCTCTGAATCTCATTTGCTGTCATCAGTTTCTTCAGTATTTCTGTGCTTTGGGGAATATTCTGGAAAAAGAGAAAAAGTTGTCAAGACTTCAGATGGGGGAACCATCCTCACCCTGGCCACACAGTCTCTCTCACACACGCAGAAAAGCATGACCCAAGCAGAGCCACCTTTCATCTCTTCCAGCACCCACTCCTCTACCTTCTGCGTCCCTTCAAGCCTTCATCCTGGGCCTCCTGCTCTCCTCTCACCCTGCACACTGCCTCTCTGCCCGGCCTCCCCACCACAGCACCATCTTCTGGAATCTGCAGTTGGAGACACTGCCCTGCTAGAAACTGGCATTTGTGGAAAGTCACAAGTTGCCCAAAAGCCTACGAAGACAGTGCCAGACAGCCCTGTGTGAAGAGCAGGTTCTTATGTTTAGATTAGAATTTTTTTAAAAATTGTTTTTAAACTACGGGTGTGGTGCCTTTTGAGAAGGCAGTTTTGAGGATGGCGTGTATTAAGTCAGTTATAACATTAACTCCCTCACTTTTGAAGGGTCTAGGGAGAATTACATACTGCCCTCAGTCGTCATCTCTGCTCATTCACTAGGAAGTCCCTGTCCCATCACAAGCAATAGCACCTTCCTGTGACTTGAGGTGGTTTGTCTCAAGTTTGTAGGCAGTCCACAGCCCCAATTCAGGAAGTATACTTCACAGCGCAGCCATTCAGAGCACTGCCCCATCTCCATTCATTCAAAATGGCACAATGATCACCCTTCCCTGGAAGACTCTGTAGGAGCTAGCCAGTTTGTTTCTTTGTAGACTAGTGTCATCTCCCGAGGGAGGGGTCCACACTCTCAATGTGGTCTCCCTGGTTCACCTCATATCTGGCATGTGGCAGGAAGAAAGCCCTTAATAACCTTTAGCTGAATTACCTTAGAGTAAAGCTGAAAAGTTGAATTAGTGTGCATCAAGCAGACGGCTCAGATTAGCTCGGACCAGTCTTTCCAAGGTGAGTTACTTCACGTTTAGTTGAGTAATGGTTCTGTGTACCTAGTGGATGCTGCTTCTACTTAGCTGAAGGCTCTGTTCCCCAAGGCCAGGTGGGGCTATCTGGGCTATAGACTGTGCGATGTCAGAAATCATCAACCAGGATTCTTAATGGGGTTGAAATAAACTTGCAGCTTTCAGGAATATTCGAGGGAAAATAAATCACTTGCCAGCATTGTCAGTTCTGCCCCCCTCAAGGTGACTTTGTGGCAGGGTGAGATGACTGCTCTGCAGAGTGTGGGCTTTTTCTTTTTCTTTCTTTTTGTTTTTTTTTGACATAGGGATGCGTCATGTCTCTACAGGGATGCGTGGGGAGTAAGTGCAGGGCAGTAACCTGCAAGCAGAACACAGCCTGCACCACATTCTAGAAGAACTTCTGGAATACAGAGTGACAGTCAAGTTCAAAGTGCCAGGCTGGGCCCCACCGCATCAGTGTTGGCATTTAATTGCCCCACAACACCTATACCTGTCATTCCATCATTCTAAGGACTTCACTGTTAGGTGAACTGAAGCCTTACCTTAGCCAAGCATTCCAAACTCCTGGAATGAAGTACAGGCTTAAAAGCTTCCACAGTGATGAGGTCTAACTTCATCATGTCGGTGTAACACAAATACAGAACCGCAGGGACTTTCCACACTTGGCAGTAGCTCAGAACTAGGATATAAAAGGGGAAGCTAGAGTTTCTACAAGATTTTAAGCCAAGCACTTTTAGATAACAACAGCTGCTTTTAAACCATCAACACTCATAGCTGGGCATGACGGTACACCCCTTTGATGCCAGAACTTCAGACAGGCAGAGACAGATGGATTTCTGTGGGATCAAGTCCAGCCTGGTCAAATTCTAGGTCAGCTGTGGCCACAGGAAGATCCTGCCTAAAAAAATAAATAAATAAAAACAAACAAAAAAAAAACCACCAAGAAAGTCAACTCAACTCTTTGCCTCTTTAAATCTAGGTTGCTGCCGTGTGGACTTATCAGTGTCTGTAAAGCCAGCTATCTCTCTAACAATATTTTAAATCCAGGTTGCTGCCGTGTGGACTTATCAGTGTCTGCAAAGCCAGCTATCTCTCTAACAATATTTTAAATCCAGGTTACTGCCATGTGGACTTATCAGTGTCTTTGAAGCCAGATATCTTCCTGATAATATTTTGCAAATATTATCTTTATTTTGCATTTCCTGAACATCCTGCCATAATTTTAATTAGCTAAGATCAAAATTTTACCCACTTTAATAAGGTCCATGTAAATACTAAGTATACAACATATATAGTCTATTTCTCATGCTAGTAAGCTTAACATGAAAGGCAAAGAAACTACTTAATATAATGCACTTAACAAATAATAATTACATATTTTAAAACATAAACTACTGAGGGCTGTATAGCTGCCACAGCCGTTAAAGGCTCAGGCTCACAACCAAAAACATAAAGCACTGAAAATAGGTGATAATTTACTTCTGACAGAGTGGCAGTATATAGTGGTTGATGACTAATACTGTCACTATGACAGGGTCTAGCATCACTGAGGGAATAGGCATCTGAGGGATTACCTGTATCAGGTTAATAAAGATGGGAAGACCCACCTTGGCTGCGGGCAGCCCCCCTGCCATGGGCTGTGGTCCACTTGCTATTTTCATACTTACAAGCACTTTGCCAACCAGCAACATATACCCAACACTGGCTTCTCCTCTGAAGTGTTAAAAATCCAAAAGGAAAAGAACAACTGACACAGCAGCAGGGAGCTACTGCTCTTGTAACTGCCATCAGCCAATGCAAGACCCAAAGCAAGTATCTGTACTGAGGTTAACATGAATGGTCAATCAGCACTGACAGGCTACTTCAGAGAAGAGGAAAAGCAGCAGTCACCTGCTGCAGGAAGGCCGTGTGCGATGTTCGGCTGTTCCAACAGTGTGCAGCAGACAGGATCTCTGAAGTGCTCGGTTCTCAGGGCTTTCAGGAGAGGAGAAGGCAGGCCGCCAGGAGACTCACAGCTCTTATACTCAGTGATGTGTCGGCACGTGAGAACAGTGACCTGCATGTTCTTTCTTGGTCGGGAACCAAAAACCTAACATAACACATCAGTGACTTAGGTTAAACTTAATTTTTTCCAGTAACCCTGTTCTAGAGACACCTCCCACACTGTGCCTCACAGGTGGGAGCACAGGCTTTGATGCTCCTTTGACCCCAGTGCTGCAGTCTGGCGAGGCTATCTTCCAGGCTACCTTCGGGTCACTTTCTTTCTTAACCAAGGATTGTCCTACCCCAGAGCCACCTGATGTGCAGTAATGCAGCAACCCTCCATCCAGATGGCAGAACTGGTGCCCACCTACAGTGAAAGTCACAGGGACACAACTGTCGTTTCTCCCTCATCTCCCACCAGTGACAACCCACAACAGATTCTGACTACATTCAGTTTTGGTGTCAGTACAACTACAGGCAAATCTCAATTGCACTGGAGCTCAACGTCCTGTGACAGTATGATCTGACAAATCCACTCTACCTTTTATTAAAATCCATGCTAAGGCCAGGCATGGTGGAGCACACCTTTAATCCCAGCACTCAGGGGAGGCAGAGGTAGGCAGATCTCTGTGAGTTCAAGGCCAGCCTGGTCTACAGAGCAAGCTCTAGGACAGCTGGG
Source organism: Rhizomys pruinosus (assembly GCA_009823505.1). Lineage (NCBI taxonomy): Eukaryota > Metazoa > Chordata > Mammalia > Rodentia > Spalacidae > Rhizomys > Rhizomys pruinosus. Next base: position 71,025 of record VZQC01002871.1, read on the forward strand.
ACTAAAGTGAGACCCTATCTCGAAAAGACCAAAAAAAAATTCATGGTTGTATTGTTTTGAGACAGGGTCTCCATGGCCCCAGCTGGCCTGGACCTTAATACATANAACTATCTCTCTAACAATATTTTAAATCCAGGTTACTGCCATGTGGACTTATCAGTGTCTTTGAAGCCAGATATCTTCCTGATAATATTTTGCAAATATTATCTTTATTTTGCATTTCCTGAACATCCTGCCATAATTTTAATTAGCTAAGATCAAAATTTTACCCACTTTAATAAGGTCCATGTAAATACTAAGTATACAACATATATAGTCTATTTCTCATGCTAGTAAGCTTAACATGAAAGGCAAAGAAACTACTTAATATAATGCACTTAACAAATAATAATTACATATTTTAAAACATAAACTACTGAGGGCTGTATAGCTGCCACAGCCGTTAAAGGCTCAGGCTCACAACCAAAAACATAAAGCACTGAAAATAGGTGATAATTTACTTCTGACAGAGTGGCAGTATATAGTGGTTGATGACTAATACTGTCACTATGACAGGGTCTAGCATCACTGAGGGAATAGGCATCTGAGGGATTACCTGTATCAGGTTAATAAAGATGGGAAGACCCACCTTGGCTGCGGGCAGCCCCCCTGCCATGGGCTGTGGTCCACTTGCTATTTTCATACTTACAAGCACTTTGCCAACCAGCAACATATACCCAACACTGGCTTCTCCTCTGAAGTGTTAAAAATCCAAAAGGAAAAGAACAACTGACACAGCAGCAGGGAGCTACTGCTCTTGTAACTGCCATCAGCCAATGCAAGACCCAAAGCAAGTATCTGTACTGAGGTTAACATGAATGGTCAATCAGCACTGACAGGCTACTTCAGAGAAGAGGAAAAGCAGCAGTCACCTGCTGCAGGAAGGCCGTGTGCGATGTTCGGCTGTTCCAACAGTGTGCAGCAGACAGGATCTCTGAAGTGCTCGGTTCTCAGGGCTTTCAGGAGAGGAGAAGGCAGGCCGCCAGGAGACTCACAGCTCTTATACTCAGTGATGTGTCGGCACGTGAGAACAGTGACCTGCATGTTCTTTCTTGGTCGGGAACCAAAAACCTAACATAACACATCAGTGACTTAGGTTAAACTTAATTTTTTCCAGTAACCCTGTTCTAGAGACACCTCCCACACTGTGCCTCACAGGTGGGAGCACAGGCTTTGATGCTCCTTTGACCCCAGTGCTGCAGTCTGGCGAGGCTATCTTCCAGGCTACCTTCGGGTCACTTTCTTTCTTAACCAAGGATTGTCCTACCCCAGAGCCACCTGATGTGCAGTAATGCAGCAACCCTCCATCCAGATGGCAGAACTGGTGCCCACCTACAGTGAAAGTCACAGGGACACAACTGTCGTTTCTCCCTCATCTCCCACCAGTGACAACCCACAACAGATTCTGACTACATTCAGTTTTGGTGTCAGTACAACTACAGGCAAATCTCAATTGCACTGGAGCTCAACGTCCTGTGACAGTATGATCTGACAAATCCACTCTACCTTTTATTAAAATCCATGCTAAGGCCAGGCATGGTGGAGCACACCTTTAATCCCAGCACTCAGGGGAGGCAGAGGTAGGCAGATCTCTGTGAGTTCAAGGCCAGCCTGGTCTACAGAGCAAGCTCTAGGACAGCTGGGACTAAAGAGAGACCCTATCTCGAAAAGACCAAAAAAAAATTCATGGTTGTATTGTTTTGAGACAGGGTCTCCATGGCCCCAGCTGGCCTGGACCTTAATACATAGACCAGGCTGGCCTCGATCTCACAAAGACCACCTATCTCTGCATCCCGAGTGCTATGAAGAGGTGCACCACTGCACCAACGAGGTAAATAAACAGCATAAGCAGCTATTTTAAAAATGTGTTTTTTAGATTCTTCATGTGTTCAAAATTTTTAAAATCTTTTTCTCTTTACTCATGTTTGTTTGTTGAAAGTGTCTTCTTATGGAGCCTATGTATGCCAGCCTCACACTCACGATCCTCTTGCTGTAGGCTCCTAAATGCTGTCTATACAATGTGTCTCCCAAACATTCAGGTGTTGAGAAACTGGTCTCCAGTTGGAGATACTGTGTGGGGTGGTTATGTAACCTTTAATAGATGTAGCCCTGCTAGATAAAGCCCATCGCAGGGGGTGGGCTTTGAGGGATTGGGGGGTCTTTTTTGAACTTCCTTTACTATTTATGTATATGAGTATGTATGTGCACCCACGTCACACAATACCTATGGAAGTCAGAAGAGGGGTCATATCCCCTGGAACTGGAATTATGGACAGTTGTTAGCCAACATGTGGGTGGTGGGACTTGAACCCAGGTCCTGTTGCAAGATCAGGCAATGCTCTTAACCAACTGAACCATTTCCCCAAACCCAAGGGCTTTGAGGTTTTTGTTTTGTTTGGCTTTGAGGTTTTATAGCCTGGTTCACTTCCTATTCTCTCTCAGCTTCCTATGTGTGGATGAAAATGTGACCAGCCAACTTCCTGTTACTGCCCAGCTTTTCCCTGCCTGGGGCCCCGCCTCCTCACCATCCTGGACTCTGTCCCCTTTAGAACAATACACTGAAATAAGTCATTTTCACTTTTTTTTTTTTTGGGGGGGGGGTTTGGGACAGGGTCTCCCTGTAGCCCCAGCTGGCCTGGAACTCTCTATGTAGGCCAGGAGGCTGGCCTTAAACTCATAGAGATCCTCCTGCCTCTGCCTCTGCCTCTGCCTCTACTTCTGCTGGGATTAAAGATGTGCGCCACCATGCCTGGCTCCATTTTCTCCTTTTTGTCAGGGAGTTTTATCATAATGGAAAAGAACTAATATAAATGTGTGCCACCATGCCAGACTTATTGGAAAACATTTATTGAGAAAATGGGTATTGCCAGTAATAACAAGATAAGTGAAAGGGTTTTTTTTGTTGTTCTTTTTGAGACAGGGTCTCAAAAGAACTGCTCAGCTATGTAGACCAGGCTGGCCTTGAACTCACAGAGATCCAACCCCCTCTGCCTCCTTGAGTGCTGGGATTAAAGGTGTGTGTCACCACGCCAAGCCAAGAGAATGTTTTATACTAAGTATTACAAATGATTTAATGGTTTCATGAAGTACAGCTTGGTAAATGTTAAATTATTGGGGGTTGGGGGGGGGAGCCACATGTATCTTCAACTGAACTTCCCAAAAGAATGGTTAGCTGATTAGCACTTAAAAGATGAGTGGCATGGGGGCTGGAGAGAGATAGCCGTAAGCGGTTAAGAGTGCTGACTGGTCGTGCAGAGGACCCGGGTTCGATCCCAGCACCCACATGGCGGCTGAGAACCGTTCTGTAACTCCAATTCCAGGAGAACTCAGTTCCAGGAACTCCAGTGAGGAATCAATCCCCTTCTGACCTCCGCGGCATTCATGACACGGGGTGCACAGAAACCTGCATGCAGACAGTAATTTTTTAAAAAAAAAAAAAAGAAATAAATAAAATTAAAAAAAAAAAAAAAAAAAAGAATGGTGGCCACACGCCTTTAATCCTAGCAGCACTCGGGAGGCAGAGGCAGGGGATCTATGTGAGTTCAAGGGCCAGCTGGTCTACAGATGGTTCCAGTAGCACTGAGGCTCAGACAGGGAGAACCCTGTCTCGAAGATAGACCAAAAAAAAAAAAAAAAAAAAAAAAGATTATGGAGAGGGGATGGAGAGATGGCCTAGCGGTTAAGAGCGCCGACTGCTCTTGCAGAGGACCTGGGTTTGATCCCCAGCACCCACATGGTGGCGGAGAACCGTCTTTAACTCTAGTTCCAGGGGAATCTGACACCCTCTTCTGACCTCCTCGGCATTGCACGACACAGGTGCACAAACCTACATGCAGACAGTACATTCATACACATAAAAAATAAATTAAAAAAATAAAAGAACAAAATGAAAATTAATTCAACCAATTAATTTTTAAAAAAGATTATGGAGAGTCCGTATTGCAGAGCCTATTTACAATTTAGCTTGGGCCATGTCTAGCTCCCAAAAGAGCCATTCCTTGCCTATGTTTCTGACTTAACACTCTGAGACTAACAGACAGAAACCTTTGGAATGTATTAACAGACCACCAGCTCCCAGCATCCCAAGGTGTCAGCTAGCATCTGAGACCTAAGGCAGAATCCCCTGTTCTGTCAACCCTCCTCTCTAATGTCTCCACTAAGGTGTTTGAAAACTGTCATGGTTTATGGCTTTGTTTATATAAAAACTTTATGGAACTGTTGCCGCATTGGAATGTGGAGGTTGGAGTGACCTAAACCTGTGTTCCCAGGCCATGGCTACTCACATTTGGCTCCAGAATAAACTACCTCTTAACTCCTTTGAGATGAGAGTTGTGCTTTCATGGTGACATAAATAAATACTAAAAAAAAAAAGTTACCTCTTGCAAATTATTAGGTACATCCACTAAGAAAGGCCTACCTTAACTTCCTATGACAGTTCTAGTCTGAACCACAGCACCTGACTGGGTCCCACTATGAGGATTTGGCTGTCACTGAAACAGCAGGAGTTCCCAAAGATTATTCCTAAAGAAAACAACAATTATCTAAAAATTCTGCTTTAAGCCTCACATGGTAGCAGGTGCCTATAACCTTAGCACCGAGGAGGCTCCGCAGGGAAATTTTCAGTTCAAGGGAATCTCAAAGCAAAACAAAACAATAACTATATATTGCTTCAACTCTAAAATGAGTTCATTTTTCCTACAGTATCAGGACATTTTTGTTTTAACAACCATCCTACATAATTTAAAAATAAAAATGAGGGCTGGAGAGATGGCCTAGTGGTTAAGAGCGCCGACAGCTCTTACAGAGGACCTGGGTTCAATCCCCAGCACCCACATGGCAGCTGAGAACCGTCTGTAACTCCAATTCCAGGAGAACTCCAGTTCCAGGGGAATACGACACTCTCTTCTGACCTCCGCGGCATTGCACAACACGGGTGCACAAACCTACATGCAGACAGTACATTCATACACATACAAAAATAAAGAATTAAAAAAAATAAAAATAAAAATGAAATATTCTGATACATTAGTTCATAAGCTTGATGACTGGGTATTCATGCCTTTGTGTGACATGCGCCACCCTCAAACCTTGTTATCCACAGGCACATTACCAGTCTGAGGTAATAAAAAAATAATTTAAACATTCTAATATCCCCAAGAAAAACAGATGTATATGTAATTGTGTATCCACATATCTAACTAAAGACAATTTATAAATCTTTTAAAACTACTCTTCACTTAACAAAATGCACTGATAGGGCTAGAGAGATGGCCTAGTGGTTAAGAGCACCGACTGCTCCTGCAGAGGACCCGGATTCGATCCCCAGCACCCACATGGTGGCTGAGAACCGTCTGTAACTCCAATTCCAGGAGAACTCCAGTTCCAGGGGAATCTGACACCCTCTTCTGACCTCCGAGGCATTTCACGACACGGGAGCACAAACCTGCATGCAGACAGGACATTCATACACATACAAAAATAAATAAATAAATAAAATTTTAAAAAATGTACTGATAATTTTAAGTAAATGTCTCTAAGTTAGTCAACTGTTATAAAATAGGCATATTTGCCGGGCGTAGTGGCGCACGCCTTTAATCCTAGCACTTGGGAGGCAGAGACAGGCGGATCTTTGTGGGTTCAAGGCCAGCCGGGTCTACAGAGTGAGTTCCAGGACAGCTGGGGCTACAGGGAGACGCTGTCTCGAAAAGACCAAAAATAAATAAATAAATAAATAAATAAATAAATAAATAAATAAATAAATAAATAAAATAGGCATATTCAAAATTTCTTATTTCTCATAAGTTTAATTTTAACATCTATGTTAAAATATACCCAAGATATTTCTAAGAACTTTGGCTTCACAATGCAGTAGAACAAAGAATGACTGTTTAAGGTCCAAAGTATGCCTCGCTAACTGTACACACGGATACCAATGTACCATGTACTAATGTATGTACTATGTATGACACATTTATACCAAGTATCCATAAACCAAACTCCAAAACCTTCTGACTGCTTGCATGATAACCCAAGTGAAAAATTCCATGCCATGGACTTCACATACAAAATTACTTCAAATGTGACAAAAAGATGCCCTCAGCTTATTAATGTAAGCTATATGAAAACTGAATGTGTTTAAACTTGAGTCTTATCTCCAAGATACATCACTCTGTGTATGCAAATATTCCAACATTTTTTTAGACAGGGTCTCCCTGTAGCCCCAGCTGGCCTGAAACTCACTCTGTAGACCAGGCTGGCCTTGAACTCAGAGATCCATAGCCTGCCTCTGCTATGATTAAAGGCATGTACCAACACGCCCAGCTTAAAGATAGTTCTTAGCTGCCATGTGGGTGCTGGGAATCGAACTGGGTCCTCTGCTAGAGCAGTCAGTGCTCTTAACCACTGAGCCATCTTTCCAGCCCCAACTTTTTTTTTTTTTATGTGTATGAATGTATTGTCTGCATGCAAGTCTGTGCACCCGTGTCGTGCAATGCCCTGGAGGTCAGAAGAGGGTGTCGGACTCCCCTTGGAACTGGAGTTCTCCTGGAATTGGAGTTACAGACAGCTCTCGGCTGCCATGTGGGTGCTGGGGATCGAACCCGGGTCCTCTGCAAGAGCAGTCAGCGCTCTTAACCGCTAGGCCATCCCTCCAGCCCCCAACTTTTTATTTTTTTATTTTTGTGTATGAATGTATTGCCTGCATGTGTGTAAGTGCACCCCTGTCGTGCAATGCCCACAGAGTCAGAATAAGGTGTCAGCTTCCCCCAAAACTGGAGTTATCGACAGTTGTTAGCTGCTTTGTGGGTGCTGGGAATCGAACCTGGGTCCCCTGCAAGAGCAGTCAATGCTCTTAACCATTGAGCCATCTCTCCATCCCATTTTTTTTTTTTTTTCTTGTATGTGTATGAATGTACTGTCTGTATGTAGGTTTGTGCACCTGTGTCATGCAATGCCACAGAAGTCAGAAGAGGGCGTCGGATTCCCCTGGAACTGGAGTTAAAGACGGTTTTTTAAAAAATCTCAAATCTAAAATAGTCCCAAGCATGTCAGATCAGGAATATTTAATTTCTAATGTACCACTGCCCAAATTATGCTTTTTTTCCAAAATTCCTGAGTTCAATTCTTCACTCAAAATACCATCTCACTGGGCAAACACTGTGCTTGGTTTACTCACACTTGTGGTTGTCTGAACTGGAAATGTCCCCATGGGCTCATGTATTTAAACACTTGTCGGCAGTTGGTGAGCTGTCTGGGGAAGCTATGGACCTTTTAAGAGGTACAGCCTTCCTAGAGAAAGGCACTGGGGCGGGCTTTGAAGTTACAACCTCACCCCACTCCCAATTTTCTGTCTGCGTGCTGCTCCTGCAGCCGTGCGCCAGTGGAGCCATGTGTCCCTGCCATCAGGCGCTCTCCCTCTTCAGCTGGGAGCCAGAATAAACTTCCTTCCTAAGTAGCTTTTACTCATACTGTTTTATCACAGCAACCGAGTGTGATACAACAAAGAAGCCATCCTCTCAAGTGTGGACTGAGTGATGGTAGCAAGCCCCTTCCTCAGAGCCAGCTTCCACCTTTCTCTGCCTCTCCTCCCCACACCTGCCCCTGCATCAGCACCACTGCAGTTCTTACCACAATGACCTACAACCTTGAGCACAACTCTATTTTTTTGTTTTGCTTTGTTTTCCCTTCTTTTCCTTTAAGTGAAACCTTCACCTCTGATTTTTATGTACAACACTTCACATGGTTCATAACAAACTGATATAGAAAAGCAACCTCAGCCACGTGGAGAGTAGTCAGCCAATACAGACTTTAAAACATCACATTTTACTTGTGTTAGCACTAACTAAAATATCACTTTCTTAAACCAATTTGATTATTTTGGGGTATTAATCTGCATTACCATAGAAACAGAAGTCTCCAGATTTAGGGAAGTTGGCAGAATGGATTCAATGGAATCACTACCAATAGCTAACAGTAAGTATGTAGGAAGAAAATAAGAGTTTGATAAAGTACAAACAGTATAATCAACAAATGGGAGGAGGCCTTAGGAAGTCATATACGGAAGCTACACAGTAAGGATTTCAGAGGCTTGACCTACTGAGCTATTCCAGGATCACCCAAAAGTCTTGCTCATACAACTCTATTTTGTTAGATTGGTCATTTTAAATAAGTACATTCTCTCTCTATTTATTTATTTTATTTATTTATTTATTTATTTATTTATTTATTTATTTATTTATTATTTTTTGGTCCTTTTGAGAAAAGGTCTCCCTTTAGTCCCAGCTGGCCTGGAACTCACTATGTAGACCAGGTTGGCCTTGAACTCACAGAGATCCACCTGCCTGGGATTCTGGAATTACAGGCATGTGGTACCATGCCTGGCTTTAAATATGCTCTTTAAAAGAAAAAAAAAAATTCTAAGGAGACTGAAGAGATGGTTCAGCAGTGAAGAGCACGAGGACCCAAGTTTGGTTCCCAGGACCCGCAGTTCCAGGGGCTCCAACGCCGTCTTCTGGCCTCTGTGGGCACTGCACAGCACCAGCACACTTACATCCATGCAGGCAAAACCATTCACGCACATAAAACAAGTCAGCCGGGCGTGTCAGCGCACGCCTTTAATCCTAGCACTCAGGAGGCAGAGGCAGGCGGATCTTTGTAAGTTCAAGGCCAGCCTGGTCTACAGTGAGTTCCAGGACAGCTGGGGCTACAGGGAGACCCTGTCTCAAAAAGACACAAAAAAAAAAAAAAAAAAAAAAAAATGTCAAAAGCAGGTTATCAAAAATATTCCATAACAAAGTCCTATATATTTTTAGGGAAAAAAATACAAACACTTGCTTGGACAATATTTGACTATATAGGGTTAAGTGACAAGATATTGGACCCCTCAAACCATCCACAGGCTCTCTTTCTCTTACCTTTTCCAGCCACTGATACTGTTGATCTTCAGCAACATAGCAACTACACTGACAAAGGAAAACCTGGAAAGTCAAATTTCAAGATTTCAGTCAAGCAACGTGCACACATAGCCCCGAAGGTCAGCATACTGGCACCACATGAACACTAGCCGATACAACACTGCAACAGCTTTCAGCTAGAGTGCCCCAGAGGCCCATGTGTTTCTTCAATGTATCTCTCTCTCTCTCTCTCTCTCTCTCTCTCTCTCTCTCTCTCTCTCTCTCTCTCTCTCTCTCTCCATCAATGTGTGAGGTGTCATCACAGCATTGGGGAGTATGCCCTTGAAGGAGACTGTGGGACTCCAGCCTCTCCCCCTTCCCTGAGTTTCCTGTCTGTGTACCTCTGTGCACTCAAGATACCCCAGCAGGCCCAAAAGCAAAGGGTCTACACCAAACACTGGTCTAACCTTCAACCTGCAAGCCAAAATAAACCCTTTCTCTCTATAAACTAATTTAGGTATTGTTGCAGTGATAGTGAGCTATCACAAACACAGTTTACTAATCTTTCAGACTCAGTTACTGATCCATTTTTTTCCTCTAAAATTTAAGTTAGGCATTTATCAGAACATACTATCAAAGATAAGGGGGCTGGAGAAATGGTTCCGTGGTTAGGGGCACTAGCTGTTCTTGCAGAGGACCTGCGTTTGGTTCCCAGCACCCACATGGCTGCTAACAAACATCAGTAACTCCAGTTCCAGGGGATCTGACCCCCTCTTCTGACCTCCATGGGCACTGCACGAAATGGGTACACCTAAATACATGCAGCCACTACACTCATGCACATAAAATAAAAATAATAAATAAAATATTCTTAAAAATGTCGGGTGTGGTATTACATGCCTTTAATCCCAGCACTCGGGAGGTAGAGGCAGGCAGATCTCTGTGAGTTCAAGACTAGCTTGGTCTACATAATGAGTTCCAGGACAGCTGGGGCTACAAGGGAGATCCTGTCTCAAAAAACAAAAACAAAAAAACAAAAACAAAAACAAAAAGAAACACAGAAAAACACAGAAACAAAAACAACAAAAAAGATACAAGGGAGACTCGGTGTATGAAGTAGTATCTACTGTCTAGGCCTCTTGAGAATATGAAGTAAAAAAAATATGAAGTCAACTCCCACATACCGAGGGTTCTGATTTGAGTTGATAGAACACACAGAAGGCATCTGTAGGGGACAGATGTATGGTGTCTGTTGTTCGGCACCATTCGTTCCAGAGCTTAGTACAACCGACTTCTTCCCAGACTCCCGAATTCATAACAAATGATGACAAAAATGCTGCAAAAAAAATTCATACAAATTGGTGTTTGGATATGTGAATTACACTTCTTATTCAGTAAAAAGTAAACTCACACTATAATTTCAGAGCTGAAACAGCCATTCAAGACCACATAACTAGGGGGCTGGAGAGATAGCTAAGTGGTTAAGATTGAGTACTGTTCTTGCAAAAGATCCAAGATTGGATTCCAGCACCCATGTCCAGTGGCTCACAACAATCTGTAACTCCAACTCCAGGGGATCTAAGGTCCTCTCCTGGCCCTGTGGGCAGTGAGTGTTCTAGCATGCATAAACGCACACACAGATCACACAGATATACACAGGCACACACAGATACACACACATATACATGCTTAAAAATTAAATTAAGGGCTGGAGGGATGGCCTAGCAGTTAAGAGAGCCAACCGCTCTTACAGAGGACCCAGGTTCGATCCCCAGCACCCACATGGCGGCTGAGAACCGTCTGTAACTCCAATTCCAGGAGAACTCCAGTTCGAGGGGAATCCGACACCGTCTTCTGACCTCTGCGACACTGCACGACACGGGTGCACAGACCTACATGCAGACAGTACATTCATACACATAATAAATAAATAAATATTTAAAAAAATTAAATTTAAAAAGTTCAAATACCACCTAATTGGACTACTTTGGAGGAAACCTGAATGAAAGGCCATGCTCTCAGGGAGTATTACAACCGGGCTGAGTGGACGGGCTCGTCAGCATGCTCTCAGGGAGTATTACAACCGGGCTGAGTGGACGGGCTCGTCAGCATGCTCTCAGGGAGTATTACAACCGGGCTGAGTGGACGGGCTCGTCAGCATGCTCTCAGGGAGTATTACAACCGGGCTGAGTGGACGGGCTCGTTAGCATGCTCTCAGGGAGTATTACAACCGGGCTGAGTGGACGGGCTCATTAGCAGACTTTGTACCACATCCTCACAACTCTTCTAAAAAAGTTTAGTCCTAGAGGTTCAGAGTGCCGACTGCTCTTGCAGAGGACCTGGGTTCAATCCCCAACACCCACATGGCGGCTGAAAGCCATCTTTAACTCCAGTTCCAGGGGAGTCCAATGCCTGGAGGAGTTAAAAGTTCCTGGAGGAACTTTTGAGAACTTTTAACTCCTCCTCAGTTCCTGGAAGAGTCTGACCTCCAAAGCAATGCACAACATGGGTGCACAAACTTACATGCAGACAGTACATTCATACACATACAAAAATAAATAAAATTAAAAAAAAAAAGTTTAGTCCGGCTAGGCACAGTGGCACATGCCTTTAACCCTAGCACTTGGGAGGCAGAGGCAGGTGGATCTTTGTGAATTCAAGGCCAGCCTAGTCTATAGAGCCAGTTCCAGGACAGCAGGGGCTACAGGGAGAACCTGTCTCGAAAAGACCAAAAAAAAAGTTTAGTCCAATAGACCTTTACGTAAATGAATAAGTAGCTATTTACTACTTACTTATTCTATTATTACATTCTATAAGTACTAGGGCTCCCCTATGGGACAAGGGACCATAATCAGTTCCCAAACAGTCTCCTCAGAGCTGACAAACCCACTAAAATGAAAAAGGTCTCTATGTGTACCTGTACACAGACACTGCTAACTACACTCTACACTGTTCTACCCTGAAGCCACCAGGTGAATGTGTATGTACAGACTGTAGAACTGACTGAAGTGCTCCACAGTGTCAACAATTATCATTAGACCCCTCGGTATGTTCTCAAAGCATGGTTTACCTCAAAAATATTTAAGCAAACCTGGATATCTCAACACACTAGAAAACAATTAAACTCTTAAGTTTCTGAAGCCAAGAATATTGTCATTGTCCTATTTTTTATGTTTATTAAAAAGATGGTACACATGAACAGGCAATATGCCATACTCAAAAATAAAACTACTCCACCAAAAAAAAAAGCCAGGCATGGTGGCGCACGCCTTTAATCTATCACTTGAAAGGCAGAGAGGCAGGCGGATCTTTGTGAATTCAAGACCAGCCTGGTCTACAGAGTGAGTTCCAGGACAGTTGGGGCTACAGGGAGACCCTATCTCAAAACACCAAAAAAATAAATAAATAAATATAAAACTACCATGACTTGTTTAAAACAACAGGTTGGCCTCATAACTCCTTGATACTCCTGCCTATCGGCTTCTGCCTCCTGAGGGATGAGATTACAGAATCATAAGCATGTACACCAAACCCAGTGTATCTGGTGCCAGGTATCAAACCTAAGGTCGTGTGCATGCTAGGCAAGCACTCCACCAACTAAGCCACATTCCCAGCACCTACTGTGGTGCTTCTTTAAAATAACCAACATCAAGCCGGGCGTGGTGGCGCACACCTTTAATCCTAGCACTTGGGAGACAGAGGCAGGCGGATCTTTGTGAGTTCAAGGCCAGCCTGGTCTACAGAGTGAGTTCCAGGACAGCTGGGGCTACACTGTCTCCAAAAGACAAAAAAAATAATAATAATAATAAAATAAAATAACCAACATCTAGCTCTAGATCTTAGCACCATCTTCTTTGAAATGCCTATGCCATGAGAGCGTGGAGGAAGAAACACAGACTGAAGTGCAAGAGAAGATGAGGCAGAGGTAAACAAAGTTCTGCAAGCATGGAGGCTGAAGGAGCAGAAGTAAGGAATGCAAACTGTCAGACTCGGCTACTGTCAAGAATGCGTCCCACTGGATCTGGAACTTCAACTGCCAGGACCACCCACCTCTGAGAGCTGCCCTGCTACACCCAAAAAGCCAGGACCACCCACCACTGAGAATTGCCCTGCTATACCCAAACAGCCAGGACCACCCACCTCTGACAGCTGCCCTGCTACACACAAACAGCCAGGACCACCCGCCTCTGACAGCTGCCCTGCTACATCCAAACAGCCAGGACCACCACCACTGACAGCTGCCCTGCTACACCCAAACAGCCAGTACCACCCATCTCTGACAGCTGCCCTGCTACACACAAACAGCCAGGACCACCCACCTCTGATAGCTGACCTGCTACACCCAAACAGCCAGGACCACCCACCTCTGACAGCTGCCCTGCGACACACAAACAGCCAGGACCACCCACCTCTGACAGCTGCCCTGCTACACCCAGCCAGGACCACCCACCTCTGAGAGCTGCCCTGCTACACCCAAACAGCCAGGACCACCAACCACTGACAGCTGCCCTGCTACACCCAAACAGCCAGGACCACCCACCACTGACAGCTGCCCTGAGACACCCAAACAGCCAAGACCACCCAGCACTGAGAGCTGCCCTGCGACACCCAAACAGCCAGGACCACCCACCACTGACAGCTGCTCTGCTACACACAAACAGCCAGGACCACCCACCTCTTGAGAGCTGCCCTGTGACACCCAAATAGCCAGGACCACCCACCACTGACAGCTGCCCAGCGACACCCAAACAGCCAGGACCACCCACCTCTGACAGCTGCCCTGCTACACCCAAACAGCCAGGACCACCCACCTCTGAGAGCTGCCCTGCTACACCCAAACAGCCAGGACCACACACCACTGACAGCTGCCCTGCGACACCCAAACAGCCAGGACCACCCACCTCTGACAGCTGCCCTGCTACACCCAAAAAGTCAGGACCACCCATCATTGAGAGCTGCCCTACGACACCCAAACAGCCAGGACCACCCACCTCTGAGAGCTGCCCTGCTAAACCCAAACAGCCAGGACCACCCACCTCTGACAGCTGCCCTGCGACACCCAAACAGCCAGGACCACCCACCTCTGACAGCTGCCCTGCTACACCCAAACAGCCCGGACCACCCACCTCTGACAGCTGCCCTGCTACACCCAAATAGCCAGGACCACCCAGCACTGAGAGCTGCCCTGCGACACCCAAACAGCCAGGACCACCCACCTCTGACAGCTGCCCTGCGACACCCAAATGGCCACCGCTGGCCCTCTCCCTCCACCTACGGCATTCTGGACTAGTTCTGTTCTCACTTGTGGCAAAGTGTAATCATGTTTTGCTGTCTCAGCTGAAGAAGCAAAAAAAAATAAAATAATCAACATCTAAAATCTACAATGAAAACAGCAGCTTCCTAGTCTATTCTTCCAACAGAATGTCTAGCTTTGGGTACTTCCACTTACCTACTGCATTATTTCCTATCGCAATTATAAACTTGGAGCAAGGGTACTCTTCTAGCAAAGCCACTTCCAGAGATGTTTTCGTCTGTCTTCGGAGAAGCCGCACTTCCCTAACACAAGAAATAAGATGCAAGTAAAGCAATGTTAATGCCATTACTATCATTTTATGAAAGCAAGCCATAGATATGGTGGATGGGTGGATGGATAGATGGTGTCAGTGTCCCTCCTTACTGATGATTGAAATACTGTCATTTTATAAAAACTTAATTACAATCTGAAAGGAAGAGCAAATTCCTTTGAAGCAGAGTGCCAAAAGAGAAAAAAAAAACTTTTTCAAACATTTCTGCCAACAAAATGCATGAATGTGAATGTGACCAAGCTCCAAAGGCACATTCACTTGCAGCAAATGCACATGAGAAATGCATGTGTTCAATGCTTCCAGGAAGAAATCTGGAAAATTAGACCTCTCTGCAAGAGTAGGAAAAAAAAAAGAGACTATTCTAAATGAAATGAGCCAGCAAAACGGACAAGAGATTGACACAAACCACTGGAAATGCCATGCTTAAAAAACAGGTAAATGGGCTGGAGAGATGGCCTAGCGGTTAAGAGTGCCGACTGCTCTTACAGAGGACCCGGGTTCGATCCCCAGCACCCACATGGCGGCCGAGAGCCGTCTGAAACTCCAATTCCAGGAGAACTCCAGTTCCAGGGGAATCCGAGACCTTCTTCTGACCTCTGCGGCATTGCACGACACGGGTGCACAAACCTGCATGCAGAAAGTACGTTGATACACATACCGAAATAAATAAAATAAAAATAAAAAAATAAAAAAAACAAGTAAATAAAAAACAAAACAAAACAAAAAAACAGGTAAATCAGTCAGGCATTAGTGGCTCATGACTTTAATACCGGCAGAGGCGGCAGAGGCGGCAGAGGCAGAGGCAGAGGCAGCAGAGGAGGCAGAGGCGGCAGAGGAGGCAGAGGCAGCAGAGGAGGCAGAGGAGGCAGAGGAGGCAGAGGAGGCGGAGGCAGAGGAGGCGGAGGCAGAGGCGGAGGCAGAGGCACAGGCAGAGGCAGAGGCAGAGGCACAGGCAGAGGCACAGGCAGAGGCACAGGCAGAGGCAGAGACAAGCGGATCTCTGTGGGTTCCAGGCCAGCTGGGGCTAGAGAGACCCTGTCTCAAAAACACCAAAAAAAAAAAAAGGTAAATCTGACCAAGGACTAGTAAATAGTATTTAAATTTTATTATCAGCATACTTAAGAAGCTGGAGATATGGTTCAGTGACAAAGTGCTTGCTATACAATCATGAGGTCCCAAGTTTGACCTACCTAAAAGCAGCTGGGAATGGTGGCTCACAGCTATAATCCCATGGATGTGTAGGCAGAGACAGGAAGATCCCCAGTCTAGCAGAAACAGGCTCCAGGCTCAGTGAGGGGCTCTGTCTTTATTAATTTACAGAGGGCTGAAGAAATGGCTCAGCACTTAAGGGCACTGACTGCTCTTGCAAAGACCTGGGTTCAAATCCCAGCACCCACATGGTAGCTAACGTCCATCCTTAACTCCAGTTCCAGGGGATCTGACGCCCTCTTCTGATATCCAAGGGCACTGCATGACATGAGTGTACTTACATGCAGGCATTTGCACACATAAAGTAAAACTACTTAAAATGAGGTAGAGAAAAACAGCTTTTGCCACACACACAAAAATAACACATGTAACAAACAGCATACTTATGTCCTGAGATCCATGTGGCAAAAGCCACAGCTGGAATTTGCTCAGGGGTGAATGATGGGAGAGGAAATAAATGTGGGTTAATCTTCCAAGTGTGAGATTTACAGGCCCTGGGGGTAACCACTATTTTACCCATTTCTCTGTGTGTAAAGTGTATAAAGACTTGGAGGCCAGGTGGGATAGTGCACGACTTTGATCCCAGCACTCAGGAGGCAGAGGCGGGTGGATTTCTGTGAGACGGAGGCTAGCCTGGTCTACACATAGAGAGTTCCAGGCCGGCTTGGGGCTACAGGAACACCATGTCTCAAAACAAAGCAGACATGGAGTATCCACGTGTGACCTGATGAGTGTGTCTGGACGTAGGCGTTGTAAGGAGTCGGTGACAACCAAGGAAGCTCTCGGAACGTGGGACACGACTTAGCAGGACCCGCCCCTGGCACCCGGCCGGGAACTCTCCTCTCGCCCGCCAAGCCGCCCGGCTCCCGCTCTGCTCCGCCGCGGCTCGACAGGGACTTCCGGGTGCCTGACCTCTTCCGCGCCAGCTGCCGCCGGACCTCTCGGTCCTCCGGAGTCTCCCGCGGGCTGTCCTCCTCCTCTTCCTCCTCCTCGGTCCCGGCTCGGCATGGCGCTTTCACCACTTCGCCGAAGAACGTGGCCGCCATGGAGGCCCAGCACGCTGCCGCGCACAGCGCCTGTGCGCGACCACGCCTCCAGAAGTGCTTCCACGTAAGGCCACGCCCCCAGTCTGCCTCCGCAGCAGACCACGCCTCCTGAGCGACATCGCTAGGTCACGCCCCTCCCCGGACAGGCCACGCCCCCGGTCCCTCGAAGTCTGGGGTTGTGGAATCCAGAGTGCTTCCGGTATCCCGCCTGAATGACTCTCAGGGAGACCGAGAGGCTGGAGGACTGCGAGCTAGTGGGACTCCGCAGCGCGCCTTCCTTTGGAAGGCCTGTGGCCCGCCTGGGGCACCGCGCAGGAAGCGGCCACACAGGTGCCCGCGGCGAGGCTTGTAACAAGGCATCCGTGGGGACGCAAAAAGTTTTTGGGATTGTGGCCATGGATGAGATCTATCCCGGCTTAAAGTGCATGGGCTGAAAACCCGACACATCTACCTGTATTCGTGCGCAGAGGCAGTGAATACAGTGCGACCGTGCTGGTCACCGTGAATCGTCACAGGGGGTGGACATCTCCCAAGAAGGGGAAAATAATGCTCAAAGTTAATAAAAACGCCAGTATTTAAGCAGTTTAGTGTACCTACTTTAAAAAAGGCTTCAACCCTCACTCACTAAGAAGCTCAAACCAAGGAGCTAGGGGAGCTCGGTACCGCTGCACTGCACGTGAGACTCCAGACCACCGGTTCTTGGCGGACTGCAGGAAAAGATACATTTCTGTGTGCCTCTTTGTAATTTTAAGCAAGCTGTTTTACCAGACAGTCGAGCTGATTTTTCAATTACATTCCAGACAACTTTTTCAGAAATCTGAAAAATTATTGTAAACTAAATAATAGTGGTACCACTGCCAGGATTTAAATTATGCACACATTCCAGAAAGCAATTTTACAAGTGTTAGGTTTTAGTCACAATACTAAACCAGAAAAAGCAGGTCGTCTCGAAGACAGACATTTTCTTCCTTCTACAGCAAATTATAAATTCAAACCTTAAATTCACACTAAACTGTAAAAAAAAATAGTCATGAAGACTTAGGTTTTTCATTTCATGGCATTTTCGGGGGGGGGGGGTAGGGGGTCTTTTTGAGACAGGGTCTCTCTCCCTTTAGTCCCAGCTGGCCTGGAGCTCACTACTTAGACCAGGCTGGCCTTGAAATCACAGAGATCCACCTGCCTCTGCCTCCCGAGTGCTGGGATTAAGGGCGTGCTCCACCACGCCAGGATATAACATAGTCAATAAGTAATTTGTGAAATTCTGGACTGGAAATAAGTTTAAACACTTCATTAAAGCTCAAAAACTCAAACCCCACGCACCTAAAAACAGTTTATTAGGACTTCTTCCCTTTCTCATCTGTGCTAACAACAAAATGCTGAAGATCATTATTTCAAAGTAAAATACAAAAGAGTAAAGGACAGACTATAGGTTCCAATATTCTGGCTTACACTTAAAAAGAAAGCCTCTTTTTTTTTTTTTTTTTGGAAACAGACATGCAACCACAAACAAGTTTCTCAAATAATCTAGACACTTTGGCCATTTCCATAACCAAGAAATGTGCATTAGTGTTGGTGGGGGAGAAAAAAAATGTGTTTTTTTTTTTTTCAAATTTACACATGCAAATTAGACTCATAGTCACAGCAATTTTTAGTTAGAAAAACCACCTGCTGAGTTTTCCCATTAACATTTATGTTAGAAAGATTTGACAGTACATTCACAGATCACAATTGGTGATCTTAATTTCAACAAACATCTATTTAACTATTTAAAGTCTACTATTTAAAGCTGTAGGACAATGACCTAATTTCTAATACTAGCAAAGGCCAACACCTCCTGCCTCTTGTTTGTTGATGAGACTTTTAATAAAATTGCTCAGTGTTCAGGTTCTAATAACTTTTAAGGTGCAGTAGAGAAATATAGGACTTGACTGTATCATCTAAAGACAAGATTGTTTACATCTTGTTTTATTTTCTAACTTATTAAAGTCTGGCTTCTTGATCTTTGTTCTACATGAAACAAGTGTAATAGTCACATTCATATCTTTCATAGAAAAATATATTCCCTGAATTAGTCATACCAAGTGGTTATCATTCAGTATGAATTCCAATGTCCTAACAAAAATAAGACATTAATGGACTTTTTCCAACACTCCTCTTCAGAAGTCAGTAGCACTCCTGCATGGACCCCCGAGAGTCCTTTTGTGTTTTGATCTCTGGGGATGTACACTACAGGGATTAGATCTGGTTAAAATTTTGGCTCCACTGTTTCAAGTCAAAAAGTTTCAAACACCTCCTTGGAAAAAGCCTACTTTTTATATTGCATGGGAAAACCCTTAAAATTAGCATCAGGTTTCAATTCCAACATTTTTTCACTTTTCCTGCATATCCCAGACACCTCATTTTCTTCCTCTAAAGAACTGAGACCATGTCCCCTCTGACCTTTGCTCTTACAGAAAGCAGGCCCTTCTTCCAGACCTCTTTACTATACATTCTGAATCTACTCCCAGTGGTGGTACAGGCCTAACTGGAAGCCTTTCTCCCACCTCTGACTCAAAAGTGACTTTTAGAAAATTCCTTAGAAGATCCAGTAAGGGATTACTTAGGGCTGGGAGTGGAATGCAGCTGCCAGCTACACGAGGCCCCTGACATTTCCAGGTACCACCATTCCTACATTCTTAAACGTCACTATTGTGCTTTTTCTTTCCAGGATCTGAACCGCCTACAATAAAGCATCTTGCTAGCATCTTCTAGCTCTTTCTCACTTTCAGAATGTATGGCTGCATCATCCTCTTTGTGAACAGTCAGTAATTTTTTCTTAGCCGCAGCAGAAGCATGTCGATGGGGCAGTTTTCTGCTACTCTTCCTAATGCAGACATTCTCTGCTCCTGAGATTGTTGCTTTTAGATTACTCATTATCTTTATTTTATTTGCAGCAACAGCAGCACATCTGCGGGGCACTTTCAGAGTGTCACTAGGCATCTGCACTGCATCCTTCTCATTATGCATACATGTTCTCTTTTTTGTATTGGGTTCTCTGTCTCTACGAACAGATTCTGAAAAATGAAAGTTCATGTAAATGAAAAATCTTGTCATCCAAGATTTTACTACTTACATTCCTCAACACAGTCAAACAAAATTTTAAGACATGAACAATTAAAAGGCAGTTTTTGACATTCACAACTTTCCATTTGCTCACCTACCAGGATATCTGCCATTCTTAATACAGACAAGAATGAGGTTAAAAATTACCTCAACATCACAAAGTTGCTCACCTAAAAACTTGAAATATCTAGCCTGGCATGGTGGTGCATGCCTTTAATCCTAGCACTTGGGAGGCAGAGGCAGGTGGATCTTTGTGAGTTCAAGGCCAGCCTGGTCTACAGAGTGAATTCCAGGACAGCTGGGGCCACAGGGAGACCCTGTCTCAAAAAAGAAAAAAAAAAAAAAAAACTTGAAATATCCAAATTCAATTTTTCTTGGGGGGGGCATATCTTTGAGACAAGGTTTCTCTGTAGCCCTGGCCAGCCTGGAACTCAGCATGTAGACTAGGCTGGCCTTGAACTGAGAGATTCTCCCGGCTCTGCCTCTCCAGTGCTGGGATTAAAGGCATGTAACACCACACCTGCCTTTTACTGTCATATGTAATCTCCCTCCACTATTTAGAAATATTCAATATCTAAATTAATGTTCCTACAACCTGAAAAGAGACAGTAAATGACAAAACAGAATTGGCTTGGCTTCAAGATCCTTCAGTTATACTTCCAAGACCACCATTTCTTATTCATTGGGTGACAAAAAGAAACTGCATTGATTAAACATTACTTCTGTGCGGGCTTGACTCATTATTTTCAACTATTAGAAAATATGTTTTGTAACTTGAATGACTAAACTTTATTCAAGCTGTTTTCAGCTGGGTTTAAGGAGGATGCAGAGGATAATAAAGATCCAAAAATCCTTACACCCACTTATGTATGGCTGCCTCAAGAACTCACCAGAGCAGGGGCCTGTTCCTAAGGGGTCAAGACAGACTTTAAGAGTGTTTTAAATGAGCTAAACCCAGTGAAGGGATTTGTCAGAACTGAACTAGAAGTCCCTCACCGACCTAGGCAGTGTTCAAAGGTAGCTATAGGGCACATGATGGTGTGCCAACAGCCACTGACTGTTCTACCAAACTGGCTTACCAAACAGGACCTGAAATTTTAATTTTTGTGAAATCCCAAAGCTAGATACTTCAAATTGCAAGTGTCATGACACTTCTTTGATGTGTCTGATATTAGCTTGAATCTAAGGTCTGGTTAACAACTAGTCTTGCAAAGTCAAACTACCTAAAAGGTATACAACAGACTAGATGGAAATGTGATTAAAGCAGTCAAGAAAGACCAACTATAAATCACTAAAATAATACCTATTTTGAATCCACACATAGTAATACTCTTCTGTTTCAGGGCTAGAGAAATGACTCTGCAATTAAGAACACTGGCTGCTCTTGCAGAGGACATGGGTTTGGTTGCCAGCACCCACAAGGTGGCTAACAAACCACCCCTAACTCCAGATCCACCACCCCTAACTCCAGATCCAAGGAATTCGATGCCCTCTTCAGACTTCATGGGCATTGCGCAACACAGGTGTACCTACCTACCATTAAAACTCATACACATACAAAATTTAAAAGAAAAAAATTAAAAATATTATTCTGTTCCTAAGTCCTAAAAAACAAGGGCTTTCTGGTCAGGTCCTATCCAGTAAGCTGGGCTGCACTGGCTATCTGTGTCACCATCCTGATTCAAGGGTCTAAGAACACAGGTCAAAATGTCTTTCTGTGGAGAATGTTCATGCAGCCAAATGAGGAAAAGCCCTTTGCCTTTATAGTCTACCTGAAAGACCTTAGAGCTTTGCTTTCTCCTATACCCAGAAGTTCTAAAATAACAGTTACCTCACTCAAGGCAAATGTGAACACATTCCCCTTTGCCAGTAAGGTCATGAACTTTTTCAAGTGACTGTACTGAAACTTTTTTTTGCCATCTTACTTGTTCATTATAGGTTACCAAACACTGCAAATGGAAGGTGAACTGGTCATTTGCTCCAGCAGATCCTCCGGACATCATTCCCATAACATATGCTTTTCTTCCTTAGTTGGGCTTTGTGGCAAGGGCCTTAAAGTGGTGTTTATACCTTCAGAAAATTTTCATAGCAATTTAAAAATTATAAAATGGTATCTCCAGCCAGGTGTGGTGGTACATGCCTTTAATCCCAACACTCTGGAGGCAGAGGCAGGCAGATCTTTGTGAGTTCAAAATACTGAGCTCCAGGCCAGCTGGGACTAAAGGGCGACCCTGTCTCAAAAAGGTAAAAAAAAAAAAAAAAGATATCTCCGACGATCAACATTATATCCAAAACAAATCTTTAAACATTACATCTTTGTTGGGCAAATGCTAGGCTATAAATATGTTACAAAAGTAAAAAAGCCAGGTGTGGTGGCACACGCCTTTAATCCTAGCACTTGGGAGGCAGAGGCAGGTGGATCTTTGTAGACCAGGCCACCCTGGTCTACAGAGCGAGTTCCAGGCCAGCTTGGGTTACAAGGAGACCGTCTCGAAAAAAACAAAAAAACAAAAAAAAAAGTGAAAAGCTTTTAAGTCATCAAAATTAAGGTGAAATGTGTACCCTCTGTGTATCAGTCAAGTGACTTTATCTACTTGCTTATTAAAAAATTAAGACCAATGGTTCATTTGCAATAACGTATGTAGAATTAGGTCAAACCCTTTCGCAACTAATTTTTCCTAACAAGGTAAGTTAAGTTACAGTAATTCTGAAGTGTGAGAGAAGCACCTATACTGAAATATATGAACCTAGAAAATACAGACTCTTAAAGACATTTCAGTAAATGTTTATTTCCAATCAAAAGGGACAGAAGCTGGGCATCTTTCACACCTTTAGTCCCAGCACTCAGGAGGCAGAGACAGTCGGATGGATCTCTGAGATGCTGCTAGCCTGGTCTACAGAATGAGTTCCAGGCCATCTGGGGCTACAGGGAGATCCTGTCTCAAAAACTATAAATAAATAAATAAATAAATAAATAAATAACAAACAAGCATCAAAGAGGAGAAAAGCCAGTATCACTGCAAAAAAAAAAAAAAAAAAAGGAGGAAGGAAACAACCTGTAGTTAAACCACCTCTTGAAGCCAGGCATGGTGGCGCACGTTCTTTAATCTAGCACTGGGCGGCAGAGGCAGCAGATCTTTTGTGAGTTCAAGGCCAGCCTGTCTAACAGAGTAAGTTCCAGGACGCTGGGACTACGGGAGACCCCTGTCTTGAAAAGACCAAAAAAAAAAAAAAAAACCACCTCTTACTGCCCGGCTAACTCAGTCAGTAGAGCACGAGACTTAAAAGGAATCTGAATTTCAAATAGTTACACTCTAATTAGGGAGAGTTTGAGAATTATACTACACATAGCAAATCCAGACTGATGAAAACTCTTAAGATCCAAAATGACAACTTCATGAATAAAAAGAGGACATAAGACTAGATATATGGCAACAATTCTCAAAAACAAGTACTTGTGAGCCACTGTTAATTACATTACTGAGAGCAGAACAGGGTTGGCACGATGACTCAGCAGCTAGCGACTAAAGGAACTTTCTAGCGACTAGAAACTAAAGGTACAAACCTGGCTACACAAGCTCCATTCGGAACCATGTAAATACATGGGAGCAGAGAATGTTCCCACAAAACCATCCTTTGGCCTCCACGTGTGCCATGGCATCCATGCCCAACACAGACGCTGTGGACACGCCATTTTTAAAACAGAAAAACTGGGCTGGAGAGATGGCTCCAGTGGATAAGAGCACCGACTGCTCTTGCAGAGGACCCAGGCTCGATTCCAAAACAAAACGACAACAACAACAACAACAAAAAAGTCTTTAAGCAGGATGTGGTGGCGCACAACTTTAATCCTAGCACTCTGAAGGCAGAGGCAGGATTGAACTCTTTGAGTTCAAGGCCAGCCTGGTCTACAGAGTGAGTTCTAGGCCATCAGGGGCTATAGGGAGACCATGTCTCAAAAGAAAAAAAAAAGAAAACCTGAGTAACTTGAGAGTTGCAAGTTGAATGTTCAGGTACAAGCCAAAAAGCCTTAGAGGCTGCTTGGTGGCATTTAGTGTAAGCCAGGGGAACTGAATCAGTCCTACTGTGCCTAGTGATCTATCAGTCACTCGCAGAGGCCATCTCTGCTTGAGGCAACTACTGAGTCCTAAAAACTTTCACCTACTTGGATATGTCAAAAACACCTGAGCAGTGTCGACTTCATATTTATAAAAGTACTTCATGGGGCTGGAGAGATGGCCTTACAGTTGAGAGCACCAACTGCTCTTGCAGAGGACCCAGGTTCGATCCCCAGCACCCACATGGCGACTGACAACCGTCTTTAACTCCACTTCCAGGGGAACCCGATGCCCTCTTCTGACCTCTGTGGCATTCACTGCACATCAGGGGTGCACAAACCTGCATGCAGATAGTACATTCAGAAAGGCAAGCCTTGACAAGATGCCAATTAAGGCAATATTTTTCTACCATTATGAAAATGACAATGTATTAGAAACCAGCCTGGCAGATTATGCAAGAGACTGATTTTTTAAAAAGTCTCAATTTTGAAAATTCCCAGATGTCCTTAGGCAACACTTGTAAAAACCTTAAAAACTTTTTGAAGATATAAAACAACACAGCCCCCAGCATTATATTCTTTACTCTTCAATCCTTCCATTAATTCACAATATGAGCTACATGTAACATTCACTAATCTAAATAGATTCTAAATCCTTTTCACACTGCCCCATATTCTCTCTTGCTTTGACAAATTTGGTTTGGTCCATGTCTTCTCAAATACTAAGATAAAAAAATCTTAATTTAACTTTTAAACTACAAATGAGGGCTTCTGCTTTATCATTCCCTGCGCTCCAAGGCACAAGTTGAGAGGTATGACTTCATGAGGAGAGAAACTCTATAAATACTTGCCAAACTAGAACAACTAAACTCTTAATTTCTACAACATGGGAAAACTGAAGTATTTGATGACAATTCTGATACCTGGTACATACAAGGGATTAATGTATTGAAAGAATGGAGCTGGTTATTTCAACCATAAAAGGGGAAAACAAAAAGACCATTTTAAGCCATTTTAAGTTACTAGAAGAATTAACAATGGAATGGAAAGGAAAACAGAAAATATCGCATGCATCTTTAATGTTTTTGCATTCTACTGATTTACAATCCTCGTTTGTTTTTTTCAATTGACACAATCAAATTCAAGTTGTACCAACAGAAGGGATTAAGATCTAATATAGTTTTTAATACAACATAGTGAGGCCCAGAAGAGGGACTGTGCACAGTGCCACCTCAATGGAGAAACTGTATGTAAGAACTTGCCAACAAGTGCAAAAACTCAGGAACACACTTTACTTAACCTAGGGGCAGTGGTCCCCTCAGGTGGTATTGTATGGACCCATTTCATAACCTCTTTTCTCATTTGCACTTCTAGTTCATGAAGTGCCCTTTTAACAGACATGTCTTACTCAGAACCAACTTCCTATCTCGGTAGTCCTACAGAAGCTAACCCTCACTGTTGGATCACTCTTTCCAAGGCTTATTATACTAACTTCAGAAATGATTTGATTAGAAGCTTCCACTTAAAAAAAAAAAAAAAAAAAGACCACCCTAGTAATTACCTGAAAATGAGATAAATTTTCTTTTTATTCATAAATTACTACACAATGTCAATATATCTTTTAAAAAATAAGATATAGGAAAAATTTGTTTTAAATGTTTGAAATATTTTTCTTAATATGCTTGGTAATATTAATCTTTCAAAAAAGTAAAAAAAAAATCAAACCTGAATATTTCAAAACCTTTAAAAAAATAAAGGAATAAAATCATAGGACTTCAGACATACAAAACTCGAGTAGGGAAGTCATGTTTTCACGTACGCCACTAAATACTTCAAGTGCAACGGAGAGCTACAGCACTCCTTTCTGGACCAGTTCAGATTTATCTTTTTTGTTGTTGTTGTTGTTGTTTTTTAAGAAAAAGAGCAACAAACAAATTTTAAAAAAACCTAACTGATCCTAAACATTAAAGTACCTCTGTGCATTAAATCCCTGCGCATTTCAAATAAAGTAGAAAAAGTCAAACACCTAGTGCTCAATGTAAACATTTTAACTATTAATTATCCCTAATGGAGTATGTCGTATGTTCAAAGTTAATGTTAGGGATAGCACCATAAGAAAAAAACAAAAACAAAATAAGCAAACAAACAAAAACTTTCTTAAAAGCCTTTCGCAAGTTGAAAAGAAACACCATCACTGTCAACCACACTGTTAAGGTCATGAGGCCCCATTCTTGCTCTTTTCAGATGAATCCAAATACTGCTTCTATACAAGGATTTCCGCATTTTTAACAAAAAAGAACTGCTTGTCTAGTCAACTGATGACTAGTTAATTCAGTTCAAAAAAATGTTAATAGTTCTACAGATGAAATACAAATTGTCAAAGTAGTGCACCTTACTAACAGAATTTATGTACTTATGAGTGTGCTTTGAATCTATTTATGGATTTTTTGGTACCTTTTTACAGACAATATAAACATGGGAGTCATAACCCTGAGAAGAACTGAAATAAATTTAATGGGCCTGACAAGTATCACCAGCTTTGAAAATTAGAGACTTAGGAATCTGATAAATTTCAGATCAACAGTCAAAGACAACTGTCCTGAGCCAGTTTGTCTACCACACATTTTTCAAAGCTCGAAGAAAGACATCTTAACTTCCATTGTGTGGTATGAGAGGGTTCTTTAAACCAAATTATATAGATGCCTCACCAACCACAGTTGATAATGTCCAAAATCATCCTACCCCTTGGATTACAATACAAAGAAAAAGTACTATCATGTCAAATGAAACAGGTAGCACTTAAAAACAAGGCAGAACATGTAAGAACATTCTCTAACAGTCAAATGCTTCTCCTTCTGCCATCTCAAGGAAACAGGAAAAAAAAGGGTTTCTTGTATCTGAAACCAAATACAATTAAGGCCAAAAATAACTTGAAGGTGTGGAACCTGCAACATACCCTTTTTTTACTCATGTAAACCATTTCAGGGATAAAGGTGCTGGGAATGGGCTAGATACACAGTTTGGCATAAAATAAGTGGTCACTTGGTTTCTGGTTCGAAAACAAGTGCAGTATGACACTTGGGATGGCATGACATTTCACTTCAAATGGATTTTGGAATTATTTTCCCAGCAAACATGACAGTTCTTCTGTTAGACATCACTACTGAAGCACACTCTGCTGTCCCAGCAGAGGATGCTTAGGATTGCACCTGGCAGCAGTAAGCTCAGAGAGATGAAGACACTGAACTGTTTTCCTATATAGGTAAATGCACAACTCAGCTCTACAGTTTTAACAGAGGGATATCTACATAGAACATAAATACTCTGTTAGCCCTGTACATTCTATTAAACACACTTCCCTAAATCTAAGGCACACAAACTTCTCTACTTCAGAGATTATGGAAGAGCAAGATTTTGTAAATACTCATGGAAAGCAGATCTTGGACAAAGGGCAAACTAATATTTGTGCTGCACAATCTCAAAGAAAATACTAGGACTATACTCTCTCAACTTAAGAGTTCTAAAAATATGCACTCAAAACACTGAAAATAATTTACCAGCACTTTATATATTCAAGTTTATAAAAATAAAAGTGATCAGCTTTTCCTTAAGAAAAGAATAAGACCCAACAGTATCTGGAAAGAAAACTGGAAACCAAGGAAAATGACCAAATATGGTATAAAGTATTCCACTCAAGTCTCCAGGGAAAGGTTTTTGTTTTTGTTTTGTTTTGTTTTGTTTTTAACAAAAAGATGGTAGGTACCTTGCCTACTATCATGGTTGCACTTCCCATGATTATAATGTCAGAATGCACATAATATGAGTAATTTGTAAACATAGGTCATGTGAATTGTTCTGCTCTACAAGAGGGGTTTAGGAACCACCACCCCTGGACAAACTGAAAACAACCTAGTAACACTTGCTACTATGAAAGTAATGCTCATTGGTTTGGGTAACCAAGATATCTAGTGTTTGTATCTCAACTCTTACTGTATGTAGTCAAATACTGTAAAGTAGATCTGCCCCCAAAATGAAGCATATTTTGGCACCTGTGCTGAATGCTGCTTCAAAAACCAGCAAGTGCAAATAAAATAACAGTCATGATTTAGTCACATTCATAACTTTTCATAGAAAAATATAAATATATTCCCTGAATTATAAGACAAAAAAATAATTCTATCAGCCAGCTTTCACGATGAATTCCAGGCCACCTGCTACTTAAATGAACTGGCTTTCTCTTGGGGTCATAAGGTGCGATCACTGAGCTCTAACACATTCTCTGTGCTTCTCTCATCATCCCCATCGTGGTATCTCACAGTCCTTCTACCCTGATTTCTCGTTTTTATTTTTGAGCGTCGAACAACTCTTTTAGATTTTGCATAGTCCAAGTCCTCCCAGTCATCGTCACCCACACTCAGCCTAGGACGCTTGCTTTGTCTCTGATGTCTCACCATTTTAGATATGTTAGCTGTAAAAGTTTTACCTTTTCTAACTACTTTTGCTTTTCCTTTCGTTTTCCTCCTCTTGGTTTTTGTGTTATGAGTACAGTCAACATCTGACTCTATTCCTGACCCCAAGTCTGATGATTTTGGACTGGTGTCAGGTCCACACCTTGAACCCCCAGTTGTCTCCAACCTTTTCACATTTTCTAACTCAGGATGCAATCTTTTCCTTTTAACTTCCACCTCTGCTGTTCCCTGCAGATCAGGAATCCCTGGTGCTGTCTTACTGAAAGGAGCTTTTCCATATGTCCTAAGTCTTCTGCCATTCCATCTACGCAATCCGTAATTCAGTTCTTCTTCAAAGTTATTCTCTACCGTTGCATTTTGTGCCAAAACTGACTCAGAAGAAAAGCTACTCATCTCACTCCTTAAACCATGGCTTTTGGAATCTTCTTGGGAAGACCCAATGGAGGAACTTCTCGTTTTGGAAAGTGCATTTATGTTCTGATTATTGGCATGCCTGTCCTTGTGCCCTAAACTGGAAGCACCTTCAGAACCTGAGTCTCCATTTGCAGACTGACTAACGGTTTTTGAACTGCCTTGTGACTCAGGCCCAAGAGGCTGATCCTCACAGGCACACTGTTCATTTGGCACTTCACGGTTTGCAAGTTTCTCATCTTCACTTAGTATCTTCTTAGCTGTGGTAGAAGAAAGATGGAGGGGCTTTTTCCTTCTACTTTTGCTTCGTGTGCACACATTTTCTAAACAGATATCTTCTGCATCATTTGTGAGCTTGATTTTATTGGCAGCTATGCTTGCACTGCTTCGAGTGATCCTGTCCTGCGGTGACTTCTTAATCCCCTTTGAACTGCCTTCTGAGTCACTGGGACATGCCCTTTTCCTGGAAACTTTTTTGCTTTGTCCATTCTCTTGTAGTGTAGAATCTAAAAATTCAAGAGTATTCTTTTAATCTTTTATAAGAGTAATTATTTTTAAAGGAATAACATTCATGTTCAACATTTAAAACAAGCTGAATATAAAACCCTTACTAACTCACTGAAGAAGAGATGGGACAGTCCTTACTTCATAACTCTACAGTGACTTTCGCAGCCTTGGTACCTCACAAGTACAGATTTCCACCAATAACATTATTCTCTTGAAACTCTACATTAAATGTGAATACAGACTCTAAACTGTTCCTAAGCATTCTGCTTTTTACAGAAACAAATCACAGAAAAAGTTAATTTCACAGAAAAAGTAATTCAGCAGATACTTCACCATTCTGTCTGTGCTCCCATACACAAAGATAACAGTGTGCGAACAGTGTGTGCCTCACAGAAGACAGGAAGACTTCCTAGCATAAACAGCTCCTTAGCTGTCCATTAGCTGTCATCTTCTCATTTACCCAGTCCTGCCTTTTGTCCTTCTCACATCAATACCATGGCTTCTGTGTGTGCTTCCCTCCAGGTTCTGAGCCCATCTCTGGAACAATGTCCCCATCACCAATAGAAGTAAACACTTTACTAGAAATAGTTGAGGCCAAGATTGCCTGTTTGGCAACTAAATCTTAAATGCATAAATATGAAACTATAAAGAATGAATAGAAAAGGCTACTACTACATGAAGTCAAGAAAATCAGCCAGTAAAAAGAAGTTTTAAGAGGAGGAAAACCTACTCATGCAACATAAAAAGGAGAAGGGTGGGATTAAATTAGTGGGCCACGGTGAGCATCTGAAATTACCTTTCATGAAATTCGTTTTTTCTTCTGTTCTGAGGTAATCTGAATCCAAGTCAGTTTCAGATAAATGATCTGTCAAACAATGAGAAGCAGCAACAAGCTCGCACTTCAAGTTTTGAGAAACTGGGCTTCCTTCTGCTTTATGACATCTACCATTTTTTTCTCTATCTTGCTCTTCAGAGTCCTCTGAGTCACTCAATATCTTTGCTTTCTTAAACAAATTTGCATTCTTGCGAAATGTGTTGTTGCTTGGTTCAGAGTCCTCTTCCTCTGATATGCTCTCCACCTTAACATCTGGCACAGAGGTGGAGGGACCAGCAGTTCTCTCACCTGAATCATGACTCTTAGACTCTTCCTCAGAAGAGTCAATTTTGAGAAATTTTGTTTTAAAAGCTGCTGTAGTATGGGACTTACAGCCATTAGCATGCCAATTTTTACGGGCAACTCGCAAGTCACTTTCTGACTCTGAATCTGTGTTTTCAGACTCACTGACAGTATTCTGCAAAGCAAGAGAACTGGACACAAACAGTGGCTGGTTCTGGTCTTTTCCTTCTTCTTCAATCTCTGACCTGAGGCTCTGATCATCGTCTTCAGAATTGTGTAGCAGCCTTTTCCTTGCTACAGCCGAGGCATTGCGATGAGGCAGTTTCCGGCCAGAGCATACACTTTCAGAGCTTGACTTTTCTTCTGCGTCACTCATTAATTTGATCTTATTGGCAGCCACAGCAGCACACTTCCGTAAGGCTTTCCGGCTATTTCCTGCTTTGCCTTTAACAGTTCCGTCTGCTTCCAATGAATTGTTATCAGAATCGCTCAAGCAGACTCTCTTTCTAGTGGCTTTTCTGGCACATCCATTTTCTAAAGAAACAGAACCTAGAAATAAAGTGATATATTTAGGAAACTTCTTTGCATTTATTCTAGCCCCACTCTTGCTACCCCCAAGCCCAGCTTGCCTCTGACTCATGACAACATTGGCCTTGGCTTCCTATGGTGCCATGCCACCAGACCTAGTTCACCATCTTAAATGACATTTCATTATAACGTAGTAAGTTAATTCAATTATTCCAAGTAATTTTTTTTCTTTTCTTTCTTTTTTTTTTTTTGTCTTTTTGAGACAGGGTCTTCCTGTAGCCCCAGCTGGCCAGGAAATAGCTATGTGGACCAGGCTGGCCTTGAACTCACAGAGATTCACCTGCCTCTGTTTTCTGAGTGCTAGGATTAAAGGTGTGCACCACCAACACACCCAGCTTATTTCAAATAATTCTTTGATAAAAACTCCTCTAAATGTTCCAGAATCTCTTACCAGTTTTCTGCTGAGAAGCTCGAGTTCTGGTCACCCTGAGATTGTTGCTTTTCAAAAAACCATTACGAAAAGAGGACTCAAGAGCTCTGGAGCTTGAGTTGCTTTCCTCTGAACTATCTGAAGCTGAAGAGGATGCAGAGGTAGCTATGGAATCTTCCATCTCGCTTTCTAAAAAAATAAAAAATAAAAACAGAAACAGATGGGTAATTCTCCTGTCTATACTCACACAGCAAGCCCTGGCTTCATAATCATAATCCAAAACAAGATTTTTGGGATAGGAAAGATGCTCAGTGGCTCAGAGCACTGGCTAGCCTTCCATATGACCTCTGTTCCCAACACCTTCTTCTGGATTCCATAGGCACCAGGCATATGTGTGTTGCATACATGCAAGCACTCATGCATAAACAAAATCTATCTTTTTTTTTTTTTCTTGTCTTTTCAAGACAGGATCTCACTGTAGCCCCAGCTGTCCTGAAACTCACTCTGTAGACCAGGCTGGCCTTGAACTCTCAAAGATCCGCCTGCCTCTGCCTCCCAAGAGCTAGGATTAAAGGTGTGAGCTAACAAAATATTTTAGCCAGGTGTGGTGTCCCACAACTTTAATCCCAGGACTCAAAAGCAGAGGCAGATGGATTTCTTTGAGTTCAAGGCCAGCCTGGTCTACATAGTTGAGTTACACGAGAGCTGAGGCTATGGGAGACCCAGTCTCAAGAAGACCAGAAAAAAAAAATCTTAAAACTTTACTCTTAAGCAGGGTGTGGTGGCACACACCTTTAATCCCAGCACTCAGGAGACAGAGCAAGCAGATAGATATATACACACACACACACACACACACACACACACACACACCCCTATTGACTCATATAAATATATATGTATATATATATATTTTTTTTGGGGGGGGGTCTTTTCGAGACAGGGTCTCCCTGTAGTACCAGCTGTCCTGGAACTCACTCTGTAGACCAGGCTGGCCCTGAACTCACAGAGATCTGCCTGCCTCTTCCTCCACCACACCTGGCTTCAAATAACATTTTAAACAAAACTGGTAACTGTTTTTCCATATTGAAAGGTACATAGAGGAGCCGAGGTAAGCGGATCTCTGTGAGGATGAGACCAGCTTGGTCATATATAACCAATTTCCAGGCCAGTTAGGGTTACAGAAAGACCCTGCCTCAAAAAAGTAAATAATTTTGGGGGGCTGGACAGATGGCTCAGTGGTTAAGAGCAGTGGCTGAGTTCAATTCCTAGCACCCACATGGTGGCTAACAACCAACCATCCATAATTCCAGGGGAATCCAAAACCTTCTTCTGACCTCTTTGGGTACTGCACAATATGGGGGTACATGCAGGCAATACACTTATATATACAAATTAAAATAATATTTTTAAAATTTAAAAAACTTTTAAAGCCGGGCATGGTGGCACACGCCTTTAATCCCAGCACTCAGGAAGCAGAGGCAGGCTGATCTCTGTGAGTTCAAGGCCAGCCTGGTCTACAGAGCAAGCTCCAGGACAGCTGGGACTAAAGGGAGACCCTGTCTCAAAAAGACAAAAAAAAAAACCCGCCTTTTTTAAAAAAGTTACATAGTCACTCTTCCAAACTATAAATCTGTACTCCTATTTCCATAACACCAGCGCCACACCTTGGCCTAGATTCAGAAAACATGTAAATTAATTTTATGTTTGAGTTCTACATCAAAACTTTAGTCCTACTGACTACTGTGCTTTCAGAGAGGTACTGCACACTGAATAGTAAAATCTTTTGGCTCTTTTCACTTAATAAGGGGGACAGTTTTAGGTCTTGAATAGCTCTTCCTTACAGCACTGTTGTGTCATACATAAATTTCATCGATAAAAACTTTATGTAGTCTTCATGGAGAAAGAGAAATAATTTAACCAGTACAAGTAATTTTTCTCACTATGAATGCATACATGGATGATCTGACATGAGATGGTGACTCCAGGTTCTGCTTCTACATTCCTGGAGATTTTATTCTATAGATGCATCTCTCTCACACATTCAAGTGTAACAGACATCAGTTTTACCTCCACAGATTTTTGTAATAGGTTACTTCCATTCCAAAACCATCTATGGATGTATTTCAGTGACATTAGTAACACTAATATTAGTAAAATTAGTAACACTGCAATATTCGAGGTAAAACAGCATAAATTTAGAATTTACTACATCATCAGCTTTGGGTTGATAACAGTGTAAAAAAAAATTGATACTTTTGTTTATTTACTTATTTTTATGTATATGAGCATTTTGCCTGCATGTATGTGGGTTCACCCTCATGTGAAATACCTGTGAAGATGGTGGATAGCTGTCATGTGAGTGCCGGGACCCAAACCCAAGTCATCTGCAAGAGCAGCCAGTGCTCTTACCTGCTGAACCACTTCTCCATCCCCAACTATCAGTGCTTTTTTTTAATTTTATTTATTTTTTTATGTGTATGAATGTACTGTCTGCATGTAGGTCTGTGCATCCGTGTCGTGCAATGCCGCAGAGGTCAAAAGAGGGTGTCAGATTCCCCTAGAACTGGAGTTCTCCTGGAATTGGAATTACAGATGGTTCTCAGCCACCATGTGGGTGCTGGGTATTGAACCCGGGTCCTCTGCAAGAGCAGTCAGTGATCTTAACCACTAGGCTATCTCTCCAGCCCCTATCAGTGCTTTTTTTTTTTTTTAATTTTTTAATTTATTTCTGTATGTGTATGAATGTACTGTCTGCATGCAGGTCTGTGCACCCGTGTCGTGCAATGCCTCGGAGGTCAGAAGAGGGTGTCGGATTCCCCTGGAACTGGCGTTCTCCTGGAATTGGGAGTTTCAGACGGTTCTCGGCCGCCATGTGGGTGCTGGGGATCGAACCCAGGTCCTCTATAAGAGTAGTCGGCGCTCTTAACCGCTAGGCCATCTCTCCAGCCCCTATCAGTGCTTTTTCAAAGAACTCATTATTTTGCCGGGCGTGGTGGCGCACGCCTTTAATCCTAACACTTGGGAGGCAGAGGCAAGTGGATCTTTGTGAGTTCGAGGCCAGCCTGGTCTACAGAGGGAGTTCCAGGACAGCTGGGGCTACAGGGAGACCCTGTCTCAAAAAGACCAAAAATAAATAAATAGCCAGGCATGGTGGTGCATGCCTTTAATCCTAGCACTGGGGAGGCAGAGGCAGGCAGATCTTTGTGAGTTCAAGGCCAGCCTGGTCTACAGAGTGAGTTTCCAGGATAGCTGGGGCTACAGGGAGACCCTGTCTGGAAAAGACCAAACAAAGAAAATAAATAAATAAATAAATAAATAAATAAATAAATAAATAAATAATAAAGAACTCATTGTTTAAAGTCTGTAAGATTGAACTTTGTATAAAACAAGACTACACCATTTCCAAAGCAAAGATCTTAGCAAAAATATTGTTTTGCACTTCCTGGTTTTATTTCCTCTTCAAATTCTAAGCTCCTTCAAGTTGGTCAAGGCCATGTTTGTACTGCTCTTCTCACCCCACAGTAACCAGCAGTGTTACACAATAAAAGGCTCAAATGCTGAATACAAGTTCTGCTTCTCACCAGATAGCACAGAACCATTTCTCAGAGTTACAGGTCTGCTTCTTCTCATTCTTTCTAATGATCCTGAATCTGAAGAGTCACCAGAGGTAAAACCTGAAGACAAGCCAACACTCATCTTGTGGGTTGTAGAAAAATGTGCCCTACTTGAGGTAGACTGGGTAGGAGAACACACCAATTCTGGAATTACTTTTGGCTGAGATTTTAACCGCTTCTTCTTGCTGGTTCTGGTCAAAGATATGAACAAAGAATATTTAATAAAACTTAATAGGAACTCATTGAGACAATACCTAGATAAAAACATATTATTTCTTAATGTGAGAATTTTATTAACAAGATAATAAAATAACCACTATTAATATATTATTCTGGAATGGTTACTATTAATATCTCCTCACTCACAGTTTTATTCAAGCACGGGGTAGTGACAAAATGTTCCAAGTAATGGTTACTATGGAGCACATTACGGTCTCTGGATTAAATGCTAGCAGGAATCAACATCTGTACCATACCAGACATTTATGAATACTATAAATCTGAAGCTACACAGGACACAACTTTCTAATCTTCTGTATGTTTCTAAGGACACGATAAACAACACAACCTGAAAGGAAGAGTTTGAAAAAATAAAAGGCCAGGTGTGGTGGCGCACACCTTTAATCCTAGCACTTGGGAGGCAGAGGCAGGCGGATCTTTGTGAGTTCAAGGCCAGCCTGGTCTACACAGTGAGTTCCAGGACAGCTGGGGCTACGGAGAGACCCTGTCTCGAAAAGACCAAAAAACAAAAAAATAAAGGAAAAAAAAGAGAAAGTGCATAAAGGTCTGTGAGTTCAAAACCAGCCTAGTGAATTCCAGACCAGCCAAAGGTACAAAGTGAGACCTAGTCTCAAATACAAAACAAAGCTGGGCATGGTGGTATAAGCCTTCAATCTCAGCATTCAGAAGGCAGAGGTAGGCGGATCTCTGTGAGTTCAAAGCCAGCCTGGTTTACATAGCGAGCTCCAGGCCAGCTGGGACTAAAGGGACACCCTGTCTCAAAAATATACACACACACAAATATATATATAAATAAAAAAATTCATTTCTTATGCAAAAAGTAAGTCATACTCTCAAATCTCTAATTTTCGTTAAAATACTTAAAAGCTTAATTTCAATTGATTTAACACCATATATTCACAAATGCTTTTAAATTCTAAAACCTTAATGACTACAACTCAGTGTAGATATCCTCCAGGTCTACAATCCCAGAACTTGTAGAGTGGAAACAGAATGATCAGGAGTTCAAGACCACTCTCAGCTATATTTCAAGTCTGAGCTGCATGAGAGCTGGGTCACCTAAAGACCACTCTCAGCTACACTGCAAGTCTGAGCTGCATGAGAGCTGGGTCACCTAAAGCAAAACAAACATTTTCTGAATACAAAGTACTATAAAGGGTCAATTTTTAACAAGGACTGTGTCACAACCTTAAAGCAAAAACCAATTACATACAAAGCCTGACATGACCAATTCACCTTATACTTTTTTTAGCTTGAACACCACGATTACAGTTTTGCCTCTGTTTGAATCTTTGGCTTCGTCGAAGTTTTTCCTTGACTTTTTGACCAATTTTAAAATCAGAGGAGATTTTCTTCATTTTTTTCAAAAATTAAATATTTCATTTTACAGATGAAAAAAAAAAATATACTGTAAAAAAGGAAAAGAAAGCAAAACCAGAATTACAATATATCTCTAAAAGTAGGTTTTTAATTATCATCAGAGACTGTATTGTGTATTGTGTATCACACTGAATTTGGATATATCTGTTTCCAAGAAAGGGGAAACACCACACACACACACGCACACACACACACCTCTCAGATACATATTTTTTTTACTCTTTTTTTTTAATTATTGATTTTTTTTGGGGGGGGGGTCTTTCCAAGACAGGGTCTCCCTGTAGCTCCCAGCTGTCCTGGAACTCACTTTGTAGACCAGGATGGCCTTGAACTCACAAAGTCCACCTGACTCCTGCCTCCCAATGCTAGGATTAAAGGCGTGCGCCACACGCCACGGCTATTTTTTTTATTTTTTTATGTGTATGAATGTACTGTCACTGCATGTAGTTGGTGTAACCCGTGTCGTGCAATGCCACGGAGGTCAGAAGAGGGTG
Organism: Rhizomys pruinosus; assembly: GCA_009823505.1. NCBI lineage: Eukaryota > Metazoa > Chordata > Mammalia > Rodentia > Spalacidae > Rhizomys > Rhizomys pruinosus. Next base: position 108,147 of record VZQC01002871.1, read on the forward strand.
TCGGATCCCCCTGGATCTGAAAGTTAAAGCATTCTCACAGCCACCATGTGGTGCTGGAATCGAACCCGGGTCCTCTGCAAGAGCAGTCGGCGGCTCTTAACCGCTAGGGCCATCTCTCCAGCCTCCCTCAGACCTCAGACGTAAGTCTTAAATGAGCAATTCTGAAAAATCCCAATATCCTCCAGGATGTCTGCTGAAATCTAGTTAAACGGGGTCCAAATTGAGTTTTTCTCCACTCTAACCTCTGTTCCTAAAAGTTCCAAATGTACACTTCTCCTACAGCTAATGTGCAAGTTAACTGGTTCTAAATAACACTTTTTTTTTTAAATAACACTTCTAAAGCTGTTATTTAGAAAGCAAAATAGCAGTGTATTTGGGTCAAGGGAAAAAAAGCATTTTTACACCAATTTCTTTGCAATTTGACTGAGATATCACTGGGCTTTAAGTATGAATTACAAAGAAAAGGATATGTGTTCCAGTAGAAAATGTGTTTTCAACTTTAATGCATAGCAGGGGTTGTTTGGTTTCTATTAGTTTTTGTTTATTTAGAAAAAAATATTTAATTTGTATTCTTCTACAACAAAAGGTTTTTTTATATTTTGTCTCTTTTTTTTATTTTTGTTAATATTTTTTATCTTCTTTTTAGTTTTCATTCTTTTCATTTTCTTTTTTTATTATTTTAGTTTTTTATATTTGTTTTATATTAAATTTTTTTTATTAATTATATTCATTCAATTATTTTTAGATAATTTATATTTTATTTTATTTTACTGTTTTTTTTTTTTTTTTATTTATTATTTTTTTATATTAATTCATTTAGCATGTGTATGTATATGAACACACACACACAAAAATAAATAAATAAATTCTAATTTTTTCATATATTATTTACTTATTGTTTTTGTTTTATTATTTTAATTTAATTTCTATTTCCTTTCTTTTTTTTTAATATTATTAATTATTATTTAAATAATATATTAATATATAATATTCATTAAATAATAATATTTAAAATCATTTTATTTGATATATAATATTTTTAATATATATAATTTATATTTTTTATTTTTTATAACTTTATTTAAGATATTTATTTTTAAATATTTTAATATATTTTTTATTCTAAAATTTGATATTATAATATTATATAATTTATTATTTTTATATAATTATTATATTGTTATAGTATATTTATTTCTTTTATTGTGTTATTTTTATTTTATTTTTATTGTATATTTGTTATATTTAATTTTATATTTATTTTTTTTTATTTTTTATTTTATTATAAAATATATTGTTTGTTATATTGTATAATTAATATAATATTATTCATTGTTTTTTTTTTTTGTTTTGTTTGTTTGTGTGCGGTATTTTTTTATATATCAAATACTATATTATTTAATATTTTTTTAACTATTCTTTAATTTAATTGTTTTTTTTTTTTAAATTTTAAAATTATATCAGGAAAACTTGATTATATTATATTATTTTATTTTTTTAATTTTAAGAATTTTTTATTTTTATTATTTTTATTATTAAAATATTTATTTAATAATTATTTTAATTATTTATATTTTTTATTTATTTTGTTATTTTATTTTTTTTTTTTTCTTGTTTTATGTATATTTATAGTTTATTTGTGTTTTTTTTTATTTTTTAATTTTATTTAATAGTATTTTATTTTTTCATTTTTTTTTAATTGAATATATTTTATTTTTATTTTTTATTAAATATTAATTTTTATTTTAATATTTATATTATTATATTGTATTTATATTATAAATTTTTTTTATTTTTTGTTTACTTTTTTTTATCTTTTTATAATTTATATTTATTTTTTTTATTATTTTTTTATATATTATATTTCTTTTTTTTTTAATTTATTTATACTAAATAATTTGTTTTTTGATTTTTTGTTTATTTTTATATTTTTTTTTGAATTATTTAATATTGTTTTATATTTATTTTAATATTTTTATTAAATATGTTACATATTAATTATCTTTGTTGTGTGGTTTGTTGTTGCTGTTCTTGTTGTGATAGTCTTTTTTGGTACTGTTTTGTATGTAGGTTTGTGNAAGGGGAAGAAGAGGAAGGGGAAGAAGGGGAAGGGGAAGGGAAGGGAAGGGAAGGGAAGGGAAGGGAAGGGAAGGGAAGGGAAGGGAAGGGAAAGGAGAGAGAGAAGAGGGGGAGAGAGGGGAGCAGAAAGAGGAGGAGAGATACGAGAGAGAGGAGAGAGAAGAGAGAGCGAGCCCTACCTCACTTTCAGAATTGAATTTCCACATTATTTAAGAGCCCAGTGGTCTTAATTATCTATTCCAGAAATAAGCTACTCACAAGTTTTGAACGTCACACTGTTCTGGGAAAAGTGTGATCTAATACCACTTTGCACCAATCCATTTAAGTCAAGAATATTATCTGTGCACAGGAGCCTTACTATTCATATTCAGCCAATGTCAATTAAGAAATTAAGAGTATATTCACAAAACTTACTATATTACTGTAATTGTTCTTATTAGTTATTGGTAATGTCATATCGTTTGGGGGGGTCTTTTTGAGACAGGGTCTCCCTGTAGCCCCAGCTGGCCTAGAACTCACTCTGTAGACCAGGCTGGCCTTGAACTCACAGAGATCCACCTGCCTTTGCCTTCTAAGTGCTAGAATTAAAGGCGTGCACTACCATGCCCAGCAGTAATGTCCTATCTTTAATGTTCCAACCTCTACTAGTAGCAAGTAGAAAAATATATACATCGTGTGTACTTTAAATCATCGAACTGTAAAAAATTACCTTTGATCTTTTGTTGGGAGTATACGCCTTTGCATTGCTAAATATCAATCGGATATCTTTGCAAAATTCCAAAGGGCTGTCATAATTACCAGCTTCTAGAGTTTCCCTTACTGTTCCAAAATCCATTGGAGTGTCTATAATATCTCGGTAATCCTAGGTTTTAAAAATAATTCATAAATTAACTTAAATGTTTTCAAAACTGTAAATACAGATCTCTAAGATATTCAAAAGCAACAGAAAGAGGAGAGGAAGTTCAAAGGATCACAAGGATTAATGTTTAAAAACAGATACAGACACACAAAGGCAGGGGGAAGGTAGAAAGAGGAGGATAAAATGTTAAAGATTTTATTTTCCTTTCATTTATGTGCATGTATGTATATCACTGGGTGGGTATGTGCACATGTGTGCAGATGCCTTAGGAGGCCTGACACTCCCTGGAGCTGGAGTTAAGAAAGTTGTGACCTACCCAACCTGGGTGCTAGGAACCAAACTCTAGGATCTTCTACAAGAGTAGTAATGGCTTTTAACTGTTGAGCAGTCTCTCCAGGCTTGTAACATCAAATGTTATTTGCTATTCGTAATGAAACAAAGTTTTAAATTTCCTGATTCACACTCTAGTAATGTTCCACGCTTGTTACAGTCACTCTGGTGGTTTGCCTTAGGGGCTCCACCAAGAAGCTCTAGCTCAGAGTGTGATCTCAGTAAGTTACAGTTTCTGAAAGCCTTACAGTGGTAAGCATGTTTAGACCACCCACCCTCAGGTAACACTGCTTAACTACATCTAAATTCTTAAATGAGTTACAGTGTCTATATTCTACAACCAAACTAGGAGAAAGAGAAAATAAGTAACATAAAGCCAAGCTATCTTACAAATCTTTAGGATTTAAATACTCAACCCCAAGTTCCTCTCCACAAAAAGCCCCAACATTCAGCCAAAGGAAAACTTACTGGATATTCAACCAAATCAACAGGTTGTCTAAATGGCTCAGAATCTTCACACTGAAAAATTAAGTTCACTAGTTCCTTACACTGTCTCTTCCAGTTGCTTTCAACACAGCTGGTGGCTTTGCTGCTCCTTTTTTTCCAATTATGGACCTAAAAATACATTTAGAAGTTATTTCAGCTGAGGGTGGTGGTACACAGTATGGGATACAACATTGGTTAAAGAAAATAGAACTCAAGGGGCTGGAGAGATGGCCTAGCGGTTGAGAGCACTGACCGCTCTTACAGAGGATCCGGGTTCGATCCCCAGCACCCACATGGCGGCTGAGAACCGCCTGAAACTCCAATTCCAGGAGAACTCCAGTTCCAGGGGAATCCGACACCCAATTCTGACCTCCGAGGCATTGCACGACACGGGTGCACAAACTTGCATGCAGACAGTACATTCATACACATACAAAAATAAATAAAATAAAATAAAAAAAAATTAAAAAAGAAAATAGAACTCTTGTTTTCTGAATTGTAGCTATTTTATACTATCTACACCCCTCCCCCCAAAAAAAGTTCTGGAAAAATCTTGCTCTAAACACATTTTTCTAGAATAAAATTTTAAAAATGGTAACACGCTTCAGAAAAATACAATAAGATGAAAAATGTGTTCCAACCAGCACACATCAAACATTATCCTAGAAAAGTAATTCTGCCACTTCTCTCTCAAATCTACAAATTTTGTTATCACAGAATGAGGGTTACATTTATTTGATAATATGATGAGGCAAAATGGCACCTCAAACAAAGATCTCCACATCAGATTCCTCAGAGCCTTGACTACTGTTATATTACAGAGGAAAAGATACCTTGTAGTTGGTAACCAAAGATAAGGAGATTGAGGAGGAAAACTATCCATGATTACCTATATAAGAGGGTCCAAAGTAATCAATTACAAGGGCCATTTTAAGAAAGGACAGAAAGGTGAGTCAGTGAGAGGCTAGAAAAGGATACATCCTGGTTTGAATGAATGGAAAAAGAAAGCTAGCTGTAACAAAGGACAGGAGCAGCCTGACATAGAAAAGGCAAACAACTCTCTCCTGGAGTGTCCAGCCATCACGACATTGTGACTTTTAGTCTCTATCAAACTTCTAAATCCATGAATGTCAACATGGGAACATGTGACTAAGGAAACTGAATACGCCATTTGCTACAGCAGGCTTAGTAAAGAAATGTTGATAGGAAACACTTGGAAGACCACTGAGAAACAAAGCTACATGAAAAGGACAACCTGATGGGACTATTTCATGTCTACCTTCTCAGAGTTTCTTAGCCAATCATTTTGTGAAAGAAAATGAGTACATGGTCTTTCTTTAAACCTTAAATTTAAGAAGTATTTAGGTGAAATTTAAAATGACCTGTTAGGATATTTTAAATTTTAATATGTGTATGAATGTACTGTCTGCATGTAGGTTTGTGCACCTATGTCATGCAATGCCACAGAGGTCAGAAGAGGGTGTTGGATTCCCCTGGAACTGGAGTTAGACAGTTTTCAGCCGCCATGTGGGTGCAGGGGATCCAACTCGGGTCCTCTTCAAGAGCAGTCAGCACTCTTAACCACTAGGCCATCTCTCCAGCCCCGATATTTTAAAATTTTTTGCTAGGAATATTCTTCTCATTAACCTTACTAAATTAGTACTTGAACTGCTAACCATATGCATTAGATTTACCCAAACACTTCCATGTATTCTTGTCCTTTGAGTTTCTAATCTCATCTTTTGAACAAATCTCCATTTTTTTTTAAAGTTCAATCACAAAATCCTAGCTAATTTTTCCCTTAAAGATCTCACCATTTTCCCTTCTCTATTCCAAGAAAACACCATCTCCAAATAGGTTCCCTGCTTTATGCAAAATTCTTACAACAACTGGTAGGGAATGGTTTATCCTTCAACTTTGATTATAGATACAGTGGCTTCCATGCTTTAAGGTTAAATGAAATCCTTCAATTCCATAATCTGGTCCCAAGATAACCAACAGCAATCACTTTGCTAGAGCCAATGCCTTTGCAAATCTAAAACATCCCATCTTCATTCTTCTTGGCCATTTGCACCCTACTCCAAAAATTCACTTCAAATAACTCTTATAGTAAATATTTCTGAAAGAATGAGAATTTAGTGATTTTTCCCATTCCTCTTATAAACAATGCCTCCCATAAAATATCTAGTATCTGTATTATACTGCTTTTCAAGGACAAAAGCTATAATCTAGAAACAAACATTTGATTTTGAAACAAAGTCAACTGTACAAAGTAACTTACTCTCTTTCTCCCAGATGTTTTGGGAAGATCACTATCATCCTAGGAATAAAACCAGAGTATCTTAATTTGTTAGGATTCTCATTGGAAATACAAACTTTTTTTTTATTGTTTTTCAATTTTTTTCTTTGTTCTTGTATTTTTTTTATATAAGTAATTTATTTTTGGTCTTTTTGAGACAGACTAAAGGGTCTCCCTTTAGTCCCAGCTGTCCTGTAGCTTGCTCTGTAGACCAGGTAGGCCTGGAACTCAGAGATCCACCTGCCTCTGCCTCCCAAGTGGTGGGATTAAAGGTGTATGTGACCAAGCCCAGTGCTAAACACAGTTCTTAGCCGCCATGTGGGTGCTGGGAATTGAACCCACGTCCTCTGCAATAGTAGTCAGCACTGTTAACTGCTGAGCCATCTCTCCAGTCCCTGAAATATAATAATCTTAACAAAAAGCCCAAACAAATCAATTCAAAACTGCAAACTCTTATTGACTGCCCTATTTTTTTTTTTTTTTGTCTTTTCGAGACAGGGTCTCCCTGTAGCCCCAGCTGTACTGGAACTCACTCTGTAGACCAGGCTGGCCTCGAACTCACAGAGATCCTAGTGCCTCTGCCTCCCAAGTGCTAGGATTAAAGGCATGCGCCACCACGCCCGGCTGACTGTCCTATTTTTACAGCTGATTGGAACACAGCAAACATTGATGCTAGGGAACCTATTTTACTCATTTTTAAACTATTATTTGAAATGAACAAAAGCCACAAAATTAACGAACTTCATACCAAATCATCAGCATTTTGCTCATCATTTTCCGATGTGTTAGACAATTCTGAGATATTTATACAATCTTGATTCCTTAAAAAAAAAAAAAATCACATTAAGATTGGGAAGATACAGTGACTATGCTACAGGTTAAAGTACTCATGAAAATACCAGCAGCCCCCACCCTACAAATACCTAGCATCAAAAAGAATTAGACTAGACTTTGATCAGTACCTCAAGAAAATACCTCGCCATCTCAATATTCTAATTTAGAAGGCTGATAGTTTTGTTTTCTTGGTTTGGAGCTAGTTTTTCTAGGTATTATCATAGTACTACACAGAAACAAGCAAGGGAATAGTGGATTTAAGAAACGAGAGAAGGGAAAAAGGAAACCGACTATCTATAAACAACACACAATTTTGATTATAATATGTAAAGAAATGTAACAAAATAAAAGAGTAGCTGGGTAGAATTCAGATATAAAAATGAAAACAGGATCATAACAGCACAATGTGGAGTTTCCACCACAAAGAGACTACTTACTTAATAAATTTCAGAAGTTGGTCAGTTATTTTTTTAGCTGATCTTGCAATTACACTTTCAGGTTCATTAAATGTTCTTGCATTATGTTCTATATACCGAACTTCCCAAATTAAAGCAGATAACCTCCTTCAAAAGAAAGTATTCAGAAAACAAAAAGAATAAAACCTATTTAAAAAGAAAGCCACTTAAGTGAGTGTAACATATTGAGTAAGTTGTCAGTGCATGGCTGTCATACAAACTTCTGAAGCTCTCAACTCAACTAGTCATTAGTAATTACACTGGACAACAGACTGCAGAAAACTAAACAAAACACCAAAATCATACAGAAAGAAGCTGATAAACATCCTTTCCCATCCACAGTGCTTATCAGGACCTTTAGAAGCTGTTAAAATCATGACTCAGGTGCGGTAGATGACTCAGCCCTATGAATGCTTGTTGGACAAGCATGAAGACCTGATTCAAACTTCTAGCACCCATATAAAAAAAGCTGGGCATGGCCATAAATCCTTGCAACTCCATCATTAGGGACTACACACAAGTGGATTCAGTAGCTCACTGGGGCCAGCCAGCCCAGCCAGGTAGAAAAGACCCAGTCTCAAGGGAACAAGGATACAGGAAAACACTAGACATCATTCTCCAGCTTCAATATGTGCTCACATGGGCATCACACACAAGCGCGCGCGCACACACACACACCCACACACAAAGACAACACTAAATGTAGAAAATGTTAAACTTCAACTCTGAGACAGTTTCAAACCCACACCAGTGTATATCTACTCAGATATAAATTATAACTGTCAACTCAAGAACACTTGTGCAGAACTAATTAACCAAAGTAACCGAACTGTTTATATATATATATACACATACATACATACCATGAATTGTTGTAAAAGGAAATTTTTTTTTTTTTTGGTCTTTTTGAGATGGCCATGAAGTGAGATCGTGCAAGGTAGCCGATAAAACGGGCAGCATTACTATTTCCATGTGGGATGAGATCGGAAGTCTCATACAGACAGAGGATATTATTCGGATGACCAGAGGGTATGCATCCATGTGGAAAGGGTGTCTGACACTCTATACTGGAAGAGGTGGTGAACTTCAGAAGATTGGAGAATTTTGTATGATTTATTCAGAAGTACCAAATTTCAGTGAGCCAAATCCAGATTATAGAGGACAGCAGAACAAAGGGGCACAAAATGAACAGAAGAGTAATATGAGTGCAGGCACATTTGGACCAGTGGGAAATGGTGTTCAAACTGTCTCTGAATCAAGAGGATACCATCTTTCATATGGTGGGAGAAGCAGTGGCCGGGGACCCAACAGTCCACAGCTACCAGGAACAGCTAATGGTCAAACAGTCACTACCACAATAAGCAATGGCAGGGATCCCCAGGGAGCCTTTAAAAGATGACCTAAGCCAGAGAGTCGCACATAGTTTAAAAGCTACCGTGTCGCCGGGCGTGATGGCACACGCCTTTAATCCTAGCACTTGGGAGGCAGAGGCAGGCGGATCTTTGTGAGTTCAAGGCCAGCCTGGTCTACAGAGTGAGTTCCAGGACAGCTGGGGCTACGGGGAGACCCTGTCTCGAAAAGACCAAAAAAAAAAGCTACCGTGTCCTACTTGAACACTTAATGCACTTTTATTTATTGTTAACTGTGAAAAATTTGTCTCTTACTGGTTGGTTTCCTTGTACATTTTTGGTTTGTTAAAAAGAATGGTTGTTTTTCTACAACTATTAATCTTCTCATTTATGTCCTATTGAACAATAGGAACATTCTGAAAAGCAGGGGCATTTATTTTTAGAGCAAAAAGTTACTGTCACCTAAAACACCTGTACCCATTTCAAGGGTGAGTTACTTATCAGCTTTAAAGCCTCTATGAGTCTATCTTCTGTGTATAAACATTGTAATGTTTCACATAAAATTCAGTGGAAGTGTTCCTTTGTCTTAAATTCAGATACTGGCAACTAAAGCAATAACCACCCCGGACCAGAAACTTGGTCATGATGACACATTGAGTGTTTGTGACCCAGCACAGCTTGACTTCATGGAGTGACTGCCATTGAGATTTTCCAAGCACTGAACAATCTTAAATTCTTTATTAATAGAAAACCAGATTCCCTATCAGAATTATGGGAGAGAATGTATAATGTAACAAGAAAGCTGTGTTTGAGAATAATTGTTAAAGAGCATTTGTTACTAACGATGAGGATTATATTGAAGAAAATTTTAAAATTGAGTCCTTGAACATTTATTTTTGAAACTATCATGTTCAATATTAAAGCATTTAAAAAAAAAAAGTAATTTTAAGTAGCCAGGCGTGGTGGCACACGTCTTTAATCCTAGCACTTGGGAGGCAGAGGCAGGCGGATCTTTGTGAGTTCAAGGCCAGACTGGTCTACAGAGTGAGTTCCAGGACAGCTAGGGCTACACGGAAACCCTGTCTGGAAAAGACCAAAAAAAAAAAAGTAATTTTAAAATTACCGATGGTCTAGAGGCCAACAATACAAAGCTGATCTCTCTGAAGAACAACCTCCTAAGGAAAAGTCTAATTATCAATAAATCACTGAAATTGACTTTTAGATGAAACAGTGAAATAAAACTTTAACTCACAAAAAGAAATAACCAGGAGTGGTGGCACACGCCTTTAATCCCAGCACTTGGGAGGCAGAGGCTGGTGGGAGCTCTGTGAGTTCAAGGTCAGGCTGGTCTACATAGAAAGAGGAGCAAACTGAATCTTTCAATTTGGGGCCCCTCATATCCCCTCAGGATTACATGCATACCCAAGCATGTAATCCTAAGGCTCAGGTGACAGAGACAGGCAGGTCTGTGAGTTCAAGGCCAGCCTGGCCTACATAATGAGTTCCAGGCCAACCAGGCTAGTTCGAGACCCTGTCAAAAGGAGGGAAGGGGAGGGGACAGGGGAGGAGGAAGAGGAAGAAGAGGGAGAAGAGGGAGAAGAGGGGAGAAGAGGGGAAAAGAGGGGAGGAGGGGGAGG
>VZQC01002871.1:118693-172328 GCA_009823505.1 Rhizomys pruinosus
GGGGGAGGGGAGAGGGGAGAGAGAAGGGAGGACAGAAGAAGAGAGGAAAAAAAAGGGTGCACTCCTTTAACCCTAGCACTCAGGAGGCAGAGGCAGGATCTAGGTGAGTTCAAGGCCAGCCTGATCTACAGAGTGAGTTCCAGGACAGTCAGAGCTACAGGGAGACCTTGTCTCAAAAAAAAAAAAATAAAAGAAAAAAGAAAAAGAAACGAAAAGGGGAGAGGAGAGGGGAGGGGGGAAGAAAGCAAACAAAGTAAAGAAAGAGGGAGGGGCACCCCTAACAGTTTGGGGATCGCTTTCCTTTTATGCCAAAAAGGGCATTCACACTACAGCTCCACACACTAAGTCTGCAGCTCATTGTTATACAAATGGAAGTTATAACATGGTTTGATAATCTTTTTTACTTGCAAGTTCATGATTATTAATGAAGTTCTAACTAGGTTGCAGAGATCAATCAGCAGTTATGATCAGTACTTGCTCCCAGAGGCAACCCCCCTTTAGCTCCAGCTCCAAGGGATTCTCCTCAGGTACTGGCACACAGTGGCACATACACACATGCCTAGGGACACGACAATACACATAAAGAAAGCTTTTTCATTACTCATGAATTAAATTTTCTAGGGGCTGGAGAGATGGTTTAGTGGTTAAGAGCACTAACTGCTCTTCTAAAAGATTGGAGTTTAGTTCCCAGCACCCACCATAGCAGCTAACAACCCTCTGTAACTCCAGTTCCAGGAAATCCAATGCCCTCTACTGGTCTATAATGGCCTCTGCAGCATTGCATGATACGGGGGCACAGACCTGCATGCAAGACAGGACATTCATACACATAAAGAATAAATAAAAATTAAAAAAAAAGAATTTTAACACACAAATGAAAAAACTCAATTCTAGCTACTTAATATAATTTTTAAAAACAATTAAATATACTACTTTAGACAAATGTGGCAAATCACCTGTGCTTGGCTCTACACTCACCTACCCAAGGATATCTAGCAAGCACATCAAACAATTATGTTCATCAGCACCTGAAACTCACTCAGGTCATCACCAATGTGTACCTTTGACATGGTCAAAGGGCTTTTATGCTATTTTGAAAGGGGTTTTCCACTAACCTGTAAAATCGATTAACAAGTCTCATTCGAATTGTGTACAGATCAGTTGGATAAGCCACAACAGTACAATATTTTGGATAGGTGCACAAATCCACAGGGCCTGCAAAAGCTGCTGCTATATCTGTAAGAGAAACAGAATGTTAAGCTTTGAACCAATAAATTCATTACCGTTAAGTAATGTCTAGCTATCATTCATAAGGGCTCAATTTAATGGTACATACCAAAAGGAATCAAGGAAATTATGGTAAGGGACACAACCTGGACAACATGATTTTGAAACTGTTTTCTGGAAAATTTGGAAGTGAAACTTTACCTTGTTAAAACTCACCAAGATTTAAAAGTTGATCTATGCCACGGATAATGCGGTCACATTCTTCGTCCCTTAATTTCTGGCCCCATTCACCATCTTGTGGTTTGTAGAGCAATTTCTCTAGCTCATCTGATGTGACAGAAATACTTGCTCCTAGTTCTTCTGGAGGATCAACTATAAATTCCATTTTAAAGGAAAAGAAGGGAGACAGGAAAGAAAAAAAAAAAATCAACCCTAAAAAAATCAAGTTTGTAATATATTAAAATTCTATTAGGAGGGCTCACAAACTACATTACCTCCTGTAAAAAATAAAAAAATAAAAATTTTTTTTTAAAAATCTCAAATTTGGAACTTTCTAAATTTTTTTTTTATTCATTTCTTATATATATGAATGTACTGTCTGCATGTAGGTTGGTGCACCCGTGTTGTGCAATGCAGCAGAAGTAGGAAGAGGGCGTCGGATTCCCCTGGAACTGGAGCTAATGACAGCTCTCAGCCCCCATGTGGGTGCTGGGAATCCAACCCAGGTCCTCTGCAAGAGCAGTCGGTGCTCTTAACAGCTGAGCCATCTCTCCAGCCCCGTCTAAAAATTCTCTATTTGAATTACCAAACTGCTTTAGTTCAGGTGTATATTACCAGCCTAATATTTCAAAGAAAGAGTGTCAACATAGCTCTAGTCTCTATCTTTAAGGAGGAAACCTCCCCAGCACCTAGAACCCAGAAGCCTTCGAAAACAAAATTTCAAGTTCAAAAAAATATTTTTAAGAGCTCAAGACAGGGCTGCAAATCCAGCTCCATCAGGAAGGTGCTGCCCGGCCGCTCCACAGCAAGTTCCAGGCCAGCCTGAGCTGTCAGCTGAAGAAAAAAAAAAAACTCAAAAATTTTGGTAAAATAATCCCAACCAAACAAGTGCCCAAAGCACACAAATAAAGTAGACTTAAAAATTGGTTACTTTTCCCAGAAGCTCTTAGGAAGAATGAGGAGAAAACCCCTGAAGGCAGAAAGCTCAGCCAACATGCCGGCTGAGACCCAGGTAAGAATTCTGCTCAGCTGCTCTCTTGACTATGATGATTTTTCAAAACACTTGTTTAAATGGGAGAGGTCAGAGGCTTTCTGCAGAGCATTACTACAGTCAATTCTTTTTAAAACATATTTTAGGGGCTAGAGAGATGGCCCTAGTGGTTAAGAGCGCCAACTGCTCTTGCAGAGGATCCGGGTTGGATCCCCAGCACCCACATAGCGGATGAGAACCATATTTAACTCCAGTTCCAGGGGAATCCAACGCCCTCTTCTGACCTCCGTGGCACTGCACAACATGGGTGCACCAACCTACATGCAGACAGTACATTCATACGCATACATAATAAATTAATTAAAAATATTTTATTATTTTTATCTTATGTGTATAAGTGTATCGCCTGCATGTATGTAACTGCGCATGTGTCATGCAAAGGCCACAGAGTCCAGAAGAGGGTGTTAGATCCCTAGAACTGGAGCTACAGATGGTTGTAAGCTGGCATTTGGGTGCTAGGATTCAAATCCCGGTCCTCTGCAAGAGCAGGCAGTGCTCTTAACCACTCAGCCATCTCTTGTGCCCCATATCACGGCAAATTCTAAATTACTGGATGGATGTGATAGTGCTTAAGGGATCATTTCTTCCCAAAGTATATTACTTTGCTATGAATATGTTTCACATAGTATTAGTTGTTTAATTTCTTCATGGAAGATTTTTTGCTTTGTTTTGTTTTTGAGACAGGGTATCCCTTAGCCCCAACTGTCCTGGAACTCACTCTGGAGACCAGGCTGGCCTTGAACTCACAGAGATCCGCCTGCCTCTGCCTCCCGAGTGCTGGGATTAAAGGTGTGCGCCACCACTACCAGCACTGGGAGATTTAATTTAACTCTAACAGAAGAAATCTTATTATAGTTTCAGGATAAAAAAGTTAAGGTGTGAATGGTACATTATCTCTATGGGCTTATAATTCATACTTTTATTAAATATTTGTTTATTTTGTTATATTGGGAAATTGAAACTGGGACTTGTGCATGCTAGGCAAATACTCCACCACTGAGCTATATCCAATCCTGTAATTTATGTTCTTACAAAGTAACTTTGGTATTTTCTTAAAGGACATAAAAAAAATTGTTTTTACAGACTATCCTATTACTCTAAGGAGCAAATACTTTTGGTCTATTCCAAAGTAATGTTTACAAGGAAGGCAAAAGGAAGCAGGAGCAAGAAACAGAAATAGGTACTTAAAACCACATGTTAACTAGCAAGCCTTTACTGAGAGTTCAAGACCATTCTACATAGTGAGTTCCAAAACAGCCAGGGCTATATAGTGAGACTGTCTCAAAAATAAAATTTTTTAAAGTATTTACCAAAGTCAAGTTCAAGTGAAGTAAGATCTACACCTCCTAAAATCTGTAACAGAGAGCAAGGTTTCTGAGACAGGGTCTCACTGTGGAAACCAGGATGTCCTTGAACTCCTAATCCTAACCTCTCTGCCTCCCAGTGCTGGGATTACAGGAACACACCCCTAGGCTTGTCTCTTAAATTTAAGATGTTCTTTTTGATGCACTGCATGTTCCTATTTGTGTTCATGTGTGCACATGGAGACCAGAGATCAACTCAGACCGTGTGGCTCAGGCGGTCCATCCACCTTGTTTTCTGAGGCAGGGTCTCTCACAGGGGTTGGGGCTTATGGATAGGTTAGGATAGCCTATCCAGGGGATAGCCTAGCCAGGGGATAGAACGACAGATCCTCTGTCTCTACCTCTCAGACACGACAGGCAGCTTTTCCTGGGGGCTAGGACTGAACTTAGGGCCTTATGTTTGCACAGTAAGCATTTTTACCAAATGAGCTATCTCCTCAGCCTAACACTGACCAAGTTCTTAACTTCTGCCTTATTTTAAACCTACCTGCTAAACATAAACAGGTAGAGTTTGGGGGCTGGGGAGATGGCTCAGAGGGATAAGTGCTTACAGGAAAAGCATAAGGAGCTTAAATCCCTATGTAAAAAGTTAGGTGAGGCCATATATGCCTGCAACCCCAGAGTTGAAGGTCAGAGAGAGGAGGATCCCAGGGCCTCACCAGTAAGCCACTCTAAGCAGGTTCAATTAGACTGCCTCAAAGAAATAAAGTGGAGAAACAGTTGAGGAAGACATCTCATCAACCACCTCTGGCTTCCACACACATCTTGATAGGTGCTTACACACATATACAAAAAGAGAAGCTATATCTCATAGAGTTGTTTAGATACAGAAAATGCTCAATAGTTAAACTAGTATTATTTTCTGGATAAGACATGAACAGGACTGACATGCATCATCCAGGCTAAACAGAAACCTACATGGAGACAAAGCATGAGAAACAGGAATTCCCACAGAGAACCAAAATAAATAATGTGACAGATAGGAAAAGTCCCACAGGTGGCCACAGTAGCCAGCCCATGGATCAGGGAGCAAGAACCCAGGTGGGACCAGGAGTATTATCTAGGGCAGAAAGAAGACCTGGAGAGTCCAAAGAGAAAGCTAAATTCTGGACAGTCAGAGTATGTGAGAAAATGGTTATGAGGCCAGAAAGACTGCTAATCAATCAGAAGACTAGGACCCAACAGGGGCAGAAACCTAGTCGGTTACCACCAGCCAGACTCCAACACTTCTTGTTTCAGAGCACAGAACTAAGTAGTCAACAAAATGCCTTGCGAAATAAGAAACAGCTGTGTGCACTGCTTCCATTTCACCTAGTAAACTAGGATATTCAAAAAAATAATGGCCATACTAGGGAGATAGCTCTTTTGGTAAAGTGCATGCCAAGTAGGCATGAGGATCCGAGTTCAATCCCTACGGCCCAAGTGGCGTAGTTAGCTTCAGCTGTCAACCTGTGGTGGTTTGAATGAGGCCTGCAAAAGGCTCCGAATATTTGAACACTTGGCCTAGGTCATGGTGCCATTTGGAGAGGGACATGGGACCCTTAGTAAGAGTGGCCATGCTGGAGGAAGCGTGCCACTGGGAGGTGGGCTTTCAGAGTTCTTAAGCCTTGCAAGATTTCTAGTTTCTCTGCTTCCCATGGCTGCTTGAAGATGTGAGCACTCAACTTGCTGCTCTGGCTACCTCCTTATTGCCACCATGCTCCGCTATCATTATGGACTGTCCCTCCAGAACCAGAAGCCAAATAACACTCTTCCTTCTTTAAGTTGCCTTGGTGATGGTGTTCTATCACAGCAACAGAAAAGTAACTAATATACCACCTAACAAAAACCTAGAGTCACCTAGGAAGAGAGAAACTCAACTGCAGAACTGTTTCCATCAGATTGATCTGTAGCCATGTCTATGAGTATTTTTTTTTTTTTTGGTTTGTTTTATTTTATTTTGGTTTAAGACAGAGGATCTCCCTATAGCCATAGCTGGCCTGGAGTTCACTAGGTAGACCAGGCTGGTCTTGATCTCACAGAGATCCAAAGGTGTCTCTGCACTATGGCACATTTTCATAATTGCTCATTGATGTAGGAGGGCCCAGTCCGCTGAGGGCAAAGCTATCCCTAGGGAGGTGGCCAAGGGCTGGGTAAGGGAAATAACGTAGCAAGCCAGGGAGCAAGCTAGTAAGCAGCACTCTTCCAGCTCTCTGCATCAGCTCCTGCCCCGTCTTCCCTCAATTGTAGACTAAAATTTTAAGCCAAATAAAAATAAACCCTTTCCTCACCAAGTAGATTTTGCTCAGTTTTATCACAGCAACAGAAACAAAACTAACAGATGCTGCCTGACTCCACTGTACATACACCTAAAGAAGTCAAATGACAGGGTAGAATGTTGGTTTCCCCTGGGTGGTAGAGAAGAGAATGCATAGTATATGTTCACTGGGTGAAGAACTGGAGTTTAGCACAATGAAAGGTTCTGGTAATGAGTGCTAGTGGTTGAACAACATTGTGATTTATGCAATGTTCCTGAGTTGTATGGAAATTTTTATGTTATGTTGTATTTTGCCAAAACAGTAAATAAAAGTATTTTATAGTTGTTTAAAGAAAAAAAAAAAGAAGAAGTTGCCGGGCGTCGTGGCGCACACCTTTAATCCTAGCACTTGGGAGGCAGAGGCAGGCAGATCTTTGTGAGTTCAAGGCCAGCCTGGTCTACAGAGTAGGTTCCAGGACAGCTGGGGCTACAGGGAGACCCTGTCTCAAAAAGACAAAAAAAAACAAAAACCAAAAAAAAAAAAAAAATGGCTAGAGCTGCACACTTATAACTTATAATACTAAAGAAGGGGAGGTGTTTTAATGAACTGTGGTACCAGTAATATTTCACAGAAGAGATTCATCCTATTGCTGTTTAATTAAAATCTCTCTGCTGGTGGGGAAAAAAAAAAAAAAAGAAGGGGAGGTGAAGTCAGACATATTCCTGGGGTTTAGAGTTTGCTAACCAGGCAGGCTATCTCCAAACCAGTGGGGAAACCCTGTGCAAAAAGAAAGGATACAGCCAGATGTGTTCGTGCACACCTTTAATCCCAGTACTCGGAGGCAGAGGCAGGCGAGTCAAGGCCAGCCTGGTCTACAGAGTGAGCTGCAGGCTAGTTTGAACTAAAGGGAGACTCTGTCTCCAAAAAAAAAAAGATAGGTGATAACCAAGGAGAAGAAACTTGCAGGGCATGGTGGCACATGCCTTTAATCCTAGCAGTTGCGAGGCAGAGAGGTAGGTGGATCTCTGCAAGTTCCCAAGGCCTGCCTGGTCTACATAGTGAGCTCCAGGCCAGCTGGGAGTAAAGGAAGACCCTGTCATGCACGCACGCACATGCACGCGCGCACGCACGCACACACGCACACATGTACACGCACACACACACAAGGTGCAAGCACGCACAAAGTAATGATTAGCCCACTTAAAAAGTCATCAATGGTTCTAATATTTCTCTAAAAGTACATAAAAGACCAGTGGCCATGCTAAATACCATTAGCCACCAAATAATAATAATATTTCATACACACTAGGAAGTCTAACGAGAAAAAAAAAAATGTTATGGGGCTGGAGAGATAGCCTAGTGGTTAAGAGCACCGACTGCTCTTACAGAGGACCCGGGTTCGATCCCCAGCACCCACATGGCGGCCAAGAACCGTCTGAAACTCCAACTCCAGGAGAACTCCAGTTCCAGGGGAAACTGAAGCCCTCTTCTGACCTCTGCGGCATTGCACAACACGGGTGCACAAACTTGCATGCAGATAGTACATTCATACACATACAGAAATAAATAAAATTAAAAAAAAAATGTTACATAGGATGTGGCTAAATTGCAGCTCACACACACTGCTTTAATGGGAATGTAAAAAGTTAAACAGTACATGATCCAGCAATTCTACTCTTATAAAACATGTACATGACATTCATAGCAGTATTTATAGAGAAAAACTATAAATAACCCAAATTTCCATCAAGTGATGAAAGGACAAAAGAAATGTGATATGCCCACACGATTCAGTCCCTAAAAAGACATTCAATGTCGTAATTAGCACAGCTCTGGAGTAGTAGAGCTGGGACAAAGAACAAACAAAAACATCCTTAAATCTGTCAAACTGTCAAAAATACTAAAAACTCACTACCATCTAAAGGTCAACTAGAAGAGCTCCCACTGATCATCTGTGACAGCACGACAGGTAAGCAAAAATAGCTGAGTATGAAGCTCACTGCCTTGGATGAATCTGAATGCATAACTATATAAATAAACTGATGGGGCTGGAGAGATGGCCTAGCGGTTAAGAGCATCGACTGCTCTTGCAGAGGACCCAGGTTCCATCCCCAGCACCTTCATGGCGACTGAGAGCCATCTTTAACACCAGTTCCAGGGGAATCCGACACCCTCTTCTGACCTCCTTGGCATTGTACAACATGGGTGCACAAACCTACATGCAGACAGTACATTCATATAAAAAAATAAATAAATAAATAAATAAATAAAACTGATAAGACATAATCTTGTAAAGGGATTCTAACTATAAAATATGAAGAAATACATGTAAAATATTTGCAAATATATTTCCAAAGAAAGTATATATAATAATGACCAAAAAAGACAATCTAATTAAGAGAAAACAAACCAAAGTCAAGGTAAATTCTACAAAATAACTCTTTTTTTTTTTTTTTTTTTTTTGTCTTTTGAAGACAGGTCTGCCTTGTTACGCTCCAGTCTGTCCTTGGAACTACACTTGGGACCAGGCTGCTTGAACTCACAAAGAATGCCGCACTGTATGCCTCTGCCTCCCAGTGCTAGAATTAAAGAGTGCGCCACCACGCCCAGGCCAAATAACTCTTTTTTTAGTTCCTGATCAGGTCACCCTGGCAGGCAGGTGGATCTTTGTGAGTTCAAGGCCAGCCTGGTCTACATAGTGAGTTCAAGGACAGCTGGAGCTACAAGGAGACCCTGTCTCAAAAAGACTAAAATTAACTAATTAATTTTTGAGATTTTCAAACTATTTTAAAACAACGCTTTTTAAAGTAGAATAAAAAGTGACAAAATAAATATCCAAAAGACAAAGATGAAATGCAGACATTCAGAGGTGCTCGGCTGTTATGAAGGAGAAAAGCATCAGTAGGATGAGAGACAGCAACCTGGTATTTCAATCACTTTTCACATGCCCACTCCTTCCTGTCTTTTGACAATCATAAAAACTTACTACCTTCATTAGGGGCTATAATTTCCAGAAGTTTTGTTTTTCTATTTTTTTTTTTATGACTAGGCACGATTTGTAAGTTAGTAAACTCAGAAGAAAATCTCAGGAAAGGAATTATTGGTGCGGCAGTTATTAGAAAGCTATTGTAAAATATAACCGAAAGCACTAGGTATGACGGCACACCTCTGTCATCCCAGCACACATGAGGCTGAACCAGGAAGGCAACCGCAAGTCTGATGCTCACCTTACACAGTGAGAATCTATTCAGGAAAAAAAAATTAAAAATTAAAAAACTAAAAACCCGTATTTCCCTAATAATCTTCATTTCACATATCAGTAAAGATCTGAAAGCTGGTAAGCAGAAGACAAAGGAGGAAGACAGGGCCTGTAGGAGGGCTTATCATTCAAAATCCTGGGCTTTTAGGAAAACTCGAGTCTCTTTTGTTTTTGTTTTTTGTTTTTAATTTTTTTATTTTATTATGTGTATGAATGTACTGTCTGCGTGTAGGTCTGTGCGCCCGTGTCGTGCAATGCTGCAGAGGTCAGAAGAGGGCGTCGGATTCGCCTGGAACTGGTGTTAAAGACGGTTCTCAACCGCCATGTGGGTGCTGGGGATCGAACCTGGGTCCTCTGCAAGAGCAGTCGGTGCTCTTAACCAACCGCTAGGCCATCTTTCCAGCCCCACGAGTCTCTTTTGTAACCTATGAAAATCATTATGATAGAAGGACTGAAGAAATGGCCACAAGAGACAGTCAGCACCACAAAACCTGAGCAAGGCAGGAACAATGGATTAGCTCAAATGTTCCATGGGGCAAAATGAAAGGAGCAGCAGACACACACAGGCCAAGTTGACCAGAGGAGGACGTGAGCTCAAGCACCACCAGATGCTTCCAGAGGCAGCAGCAGGACAGCAAGTGCTGAGAGGGCTAGATGTTCAAAAAGGACATAGGCTGAGATGAAAGTGAGACCTTGAAGGGATGAGACACGAACAGAGTGACGGGAAGTAAAGTGGCAACACTGTGTGCTGGAGGTGTTACAGGAAAAACCACAGCACACTACCAAGTCACTAGAAAATTCTGGAACGTGAGATCAAAAGGAAACCAAACCAACAGGGATAAAATGATTGCCGTTTTTTAGTCAAGTGCTGAGACTCTGTAATCATTTCGGTATTTATGGGAGACACAAATGATGTGTGTGTGTGTGTGTGTGTGTGTGTGTGTGTATCTGCAAGATAAAACACTGAAAGATAAACAGCTTCATAACTTCATAAATAGGTACCATTGTCTGGAATTGGCTCCATGTCCCATGGGCTAAGTTTTTCAATTTCAGTATTGTCCCATCTGTTAACAAAAGATAGCAAAGCTGTGGTTAGCCTTTAATGAACTGCGCAGAACAGTCATCAACTACAAAAGAATCTCACTGCAACAATTTTTAAACATTAATATTAAAAATGAGAGATATAATATAAAGTATAAAATTTTAAGTTAGATTTATGAACCAAAACTCTTATCTGACCTGTACCCAAAGAAGAATGCAAAAACAGTATGAAGGCATGGATCCCAGCAAGCATGGCATGGACTTTATACCACAGCCGATAATTTTTTTAATGTCCCACTGAAGATTATTAATGATACAATTATCAACTTTGAGATGTCACTGACTAATAAATGAATAGGTGTGATACATGTCTGAAACACATTCTAGAGGTCAGACTGACTTCATGACATAAACCTACAGACAATCTAAAACATATTAACCATACAGTGACCTGTAAAAGGAAATTATTTTCCTCTATACAAACCTAACAATGTAACACTGGAAATGGCTGTCGGGATACTGTGGTTGATAAGGCTCCTGATTTAACACTGTTCCAAACCACCAGGCATCATCAATAATAGAACGAAATCTGTCACCTGTAAGAGAAATGATCAGGTCTGAGGCATCTACATGCTACCATCATGAACACTTGAAATCAATACATATTACTGTAAAATGTGCCATTCTATCTGTACTATAATTCTCAGGGATACAGATGTTGAGAAGGCACAGTTATCAATAAAGATACATAGCCACACCACGTAACACAATAGAACACAATGGCTTAGACCTGTTCCCTTGTCCACCATATTCAAAAGCCCATACCAAATAAGCCATATTATTTTTACAAGATGAGGTAAAGCAAAAGTTAAGAAATTCAAAAGCCACTGTGCAGATACAGCACAGTGGGAGAGAGCACTTGCTTAGTGTTGTACAAAGCTCTAGATTCAATTCACACGTGGACAAATCATCGTTCTCTTATTGTTAAGAATAGCAAGTGTACTAAAATATAAATCGACGGAACACATGAAATTATAGCAACTATGATGAGAGTCATGATTAAAATTGTTTCATGAATAGAACATACAACAGACTTCTAACCCTTAAAACCACATTCAGGTCTGGGGTCAGCGAGATAGCTTAATTGGTAAAGGCAGCCGCTGCCAAGCCTGATGGCCTGAATCCTCTGTGTACCATGGTATGCACGCACCCTCACAGGCAATTTTTGTAAGTTGAAAACAAGGGGCCTGGAAGGATTGCTCAGTGGTTAAGAGCACTGACTACTCTTGCAGAGGACCCAGGATCAGTTCCCAGCGCCCGCATACTGAATAACAACTGTCCATAATTCCAGGGGATCCAAAACCCTCTTCTGGAATCCATGTGCACTGCAGGACACAAATGCACTTACATGCAGGCAAAAATCATTCACATATAAAAAAATTAGTTTATTATTTTATTATTCTTATTGTAATATTATTCTTATTTAAGTGCATGAATGTATGTACATGCACCTGTGTCATGCAATGAGGGCGTCAAATTCCCTGGAACTGAAGTTACAGACCATTCTTAGCCGCTATGTGGGTTCTGGGATTTGAACCCAGGCCCTCTGCAAAAGCAGTCAGTGCTCTTAACTGCTGAGCCATGATTCTAGTACCCTAAAAAATAAATTTAGGGCTGGAGAGATGGCTCAGAGGTTAAGAGCACTGATTGCTCTTGGAAAAGACTAGAGTTTGAGTCCCAGCACTCACATGGCAGTTAACAATCATCCCTAACTCCACTATCATGGGATCCAGTGCCCTCTTCCGATGTCTGAGGGCGCTGTAGAAAATAGGTGCACTGCCGGGCGTGGTGGCGCACGCCTTTAATCCTAGCACTCAGGAGGCAGAGGCAGGCGGATCTCTGTGAGTTCAAGGCCAGCCTGGTCTACAGAGTGAGTTCCAGGACAGCTGGGGCTACAGGGAGACCCTGTCTCAAAAAGACCAAAAAAAAAAGAAAATGGGTGCACTTACAGGCAATATACTCATACATACATGAAGAAAAAAATTAAAATATTTTTTAAATAAATAAAGTTGAAAATCTGGTCTAAAAGTATTCAAGCATTAAAAATGTATTATTACTAGCCGGGTGTGGTGGCGCGCACCTTTAATCCCAGCACTCGGGAGGTAGAGGTGGGTGGATCTCTGTGAGATCAAGGCCAGCCTGGTCTAAGAGCGAGCTCCAGGACAGATGGTACTAAAAGGAAGACCCTGCCTCAAAAATACCCAAAAAGGGAAGAAAAAAAAAGTATGACCATCCCCAAGGTTGTCACATGCCTAGATTAAAATAATTTCTTTACAAAGTACGAAACAGGTATCCTTATATTTACAGTCAAGTATCCCAGTCACCGCACATCAAAGAAGCTTCTTTTGCACCAAACAGAGACTATTACAGAGTACCAGAACTGGTCTTTGTCTGTGAATTCCCCAAGCCTAAGTGGCACATCTACAATGCAACCTCTACATGTAAGGCTCAGGCAACACAGAACAAGGGGTAAAGAGGACATTCATGACTCTCTTATGCAGAGGGCCAGGAACACAAAAGATCAAAAATGGCCAAACCTTGGAGATTAGGAGTCTGCAGAGTGTGGGCCCTTGGACCATTGAGGAAGAGAGCAGAAAGATTGTTAGCGCCAGGGAGGTGATGCATGACCAAATGGAACTAGAATCCTACAAGCTCATGGGATCCTGCTTATATGAACCTATGACACAAGACCCATGCAAAGTCAACCAGACTAAAACCCAGCATGGAACTGGAGAAATGGGCAGCAGACCCCAATTTTAGCTGAAGAAATATTGGCAGCTACTAAAGTGAGGGACTCTGGACAGGCTGACTAAACTAAGTGGATGGATTTGTATGGAGGAACGTCCAAGGACACTAACTTGACACAATAGGCCTTAACACAAATGACAGAGTATATGGATCTAGTGGGGGTAGCTATGGGAGGGTGCCAATGGAGAAGGAGGTGTAAAGATGATCAACATTGATTGAAATGTTCTATATAAAATACACAAAAATTTAATAAAAAATAAGAAATGTATCATTGTTTAAAGGAATTAACTAACCACTCATCCTACTGTCTTACAATAATTTAACATCAAGAAGGCAGATCTCAGGCCCGGCATGGTCAACAAATCCCAGCACTCAGGAGGCACAGGCAGGCAGATCTCTGTGAGTTCAAGGACAGCCTGGTTTACGAAGTGAGTTCCAGGCCACCTGGGGTTACACAAAGACCCTGTCTCAAAAATACAAAAGAAGATAGATGATAGATAGATGATAGATAGACAGATGATAGATAGATGATAGATGATAGATAGATAGATAGATAGATAGATAGATAGATAGATAGATAGATAGATAGATAGATGATAGATAATAGATAGGCAGGCAGGCAGGCAGATTTTGGGGCTGAAGAGATGGCCCAATGGTTAAAAAGCATTTCCTGTTCTTCCAGGGGACCCAGGTACAGATCCCAGCACCCAATGGTGCTAACACCCATGCTTAACTTCAGTTCCAAAAGATATATAATACCCTTTTCTGGCCTCCATGGGCTACAAGCATGCGTGTGGTACAAGTACATACATGTAGGCAAAACACTCATACATATAAAATAAAATCTTTAGAAAGAAAAGGAACAGGACCGGAGAGGTGGCTAGGCAGTTAAGACTGCTTTCACAGAGGGCTCGGGTTCCATTCCAGCACCCACATGGCGGCTAAGAACCATCTTCAAGCCAAGTGTGATGGCACATGCCTTTAATCCTAGGACTTTGGAGGCAGAGAAGGTGGATCTCTGTGAGTTCAAGGCCAGCCTGGCCTACAGAGTGAGTTCTAGGCCAGCTGGGGCTACAGGAAGACCCTGTCTCAAAAAAATAAATAAAAGGAAAGAAAGAAAGAAAAGGAAGGGAGGGAGGACAGAACAAGACAGGACAGGAAAAAGGGGAAAAACAGGGGGAAAGGGGGGGAAAGAGGAAGAGGGAAAGGGGGGGAAAGGAAAGGAGGGAAGGGGGATGAGGAAGGACAAGGATAGGGGAGGAAAGGGGAGGATTGGGGAGGAGATAAGGAGGAAGTGGGAGGCAAGGATTGGGGGGAGGGGAGGAATGGGAAGGAAAGGGGAGGGATGGGAAAGGGGAGGAGGGGGAGATAAAGGAGGGGAGGTCGGAATGGGGAGGAAATGGGGATGGATAGGAGGGAGGATTTGGGGAGGAAAGGAAGAGGATCGGGGGAGGAGGAGTAGGAAGGGGAGGAAAGGGAGGAGGAAAGGGGAGGGACGGGGGAGGAAAGGGGTAGGAGGGGAGGAAAAGGGGATCTGGAACCAATGGGGAGAAGGGGAGAAACAGGGGAGGAAAGGGTCGGATTGGGGAGGATTGGGGAGGAATGGGGAAGAATGGGGAGGAAAGGGGAGGAAAAGGAAGGATCGTAGGGATTATGGGGAGGAATGGGAGGAAATGGGGAGGAATGGGAGAAAGGGGCAGAACTGGGGGGAATGGGGAGGATGGGGAGAGGAATAGGGGTAGAAGGAATGGGGAGGAATGCGGGCGGAGGGGTACGGATTGGGGGACGGAGTGGGGGCGGGTGGGATGGGGGAGGATTGGGGACCGGAAAGGGGAGGACGATGGGGAGGGAACGGAGAGAAAGGGGGAGGAAAAAGGGGGCGGATAGGGGAGGATAGGAATGGGGCGGAATGGGGAGGAAGGAGTGACGTGGATGGATAGGAAAGGGGAAGAATGGGGAGGAATGGGGAGGAAAGGGGAGGATAGGAAAGGGAAGAGGAAAGGGAGGGAGGATAATACGGGGAGGAAAGGGGAGGCAGGAATGGGGAGGTTGGGGAGCTTGGGGCGGACAGGGCGAGGAAGGGGAGGAATGGGGAGATTGTGGGAGGGAAGGGGCGGGATAGGGGGAAAGGGGAGGGGAAGGGGGAGGATAGGGGGGAGGATTGGGGAAGGAGACATGTGGTTTTGAGGATTGGGATGATTGGGGAGGGATACGGGGAGCGGAAGGGGAGGAATGGGGCGGAAAAGGACATGGGGGAGGACAAATGGGGAGAGGAAAGGGGAGGAGGGGGAGGGTGGGATTTATTGGAAGGGGGAGGAACGTGAAAGGGGAGGAATGGGGAGGAATGGGGAGGAATGGGGAGGATTGGGGAGGAATGGGGAGGAATGGGGAGGAATGGGGAGGAAAGGGGAAGAATAACGAATAGGAAGAATGGGGAGGGCAAGGGGGGGAATGGGGAGGAGGGAATGGGGAGGAAATGGGGACGAATGGGGAGGAAGGGGGGGGGAAAGGGGAGGAATGGGGAGGAAAGGGTCGGAGGATAGGGGCGGTGGATAGGGGCGGAAATGGTGGAGGGAAGGAGGGAAGGGAGGGGAAAGGGAAAAATAAGAATGGGAGGAATGGGGATGGGGAGGAAAGGGGAGGAATGGGGAGGAATGGGGAGGAGAAAGGGAAAGGGGAGGGTGAAGGAGGGAAGAGATATACGGGGAGGAATGGGGAGTGAGTTGGGGAGGAAAGGGGGAGAGGGGGATTGGAAAGGGGGAAGGAATGGGGGCGGATGGGGAGGAGGAAGGAAAGGGTGAGAGGAAAGGGGAGGGGGGAATGGGGCAGGGATGGGGGGGATGGATGGGGATCGGAAACGGGGAGGAAGGGGAGGACTGGGGAGGGTGGAGGTATTGGGGAGGACTGGGAGGGAGAAGGGTGAGGAAAGGGGAGAAATGGGAGGAATATAATGGGGGGATGGGTGAGGCTTAGGATTGGGAGGGACAGGAACAAGGGGAGGAAAATGGGAGAGGAAGGGGTGAGGATAGAGGGTGGGGTGGGTTAGGGGATGGGAAAGGGGGGGAAAGGGGAGGTTGGGGTCGGAACTTGGAGGACTGGGTGGAGGGATTGGGAGGGAAGGAGGAAAGGGGAGGAAAGGGAGTAGGAACGGGGTCGGATAGGGGAGGGGAATGGGGAGGGAATGGGGATGGGAATGGGGATGAAGTGATGGGGAGGAATTGGAAGGGAGGAAATGGGGAGAGGGGGGAGGCGGAAGGGGAGGGAAGGAAAGGGGAGGAATGGGGAGGCTTGGGGAGGAATATGGGGGCGGAAAGGGGAGGAAAGGGGAGGATAGGGGCTCCGAGGATGGGGGAGGAAGGGGAGGAGGGAAGAGGAGGAAGGGTGAGGAGATGGGAGGAAATGGGGAGGATTGGGGAGGAAGTGGGGTAAGGAATGGGGAGGAATGGGGTAGGATAACGGGGAGGAAAGGATAATGGGGAGAGGAAGAAAGGGGAGGAAAGGGGCGGGGCGTTGGGGAGGTAGGAATGCGGGAGGAATGGGGAGGATGAAGGGTGGAAGGGGGATGAGGGGGGAGGATTGGGGAGGAATGGGGAGGAATGGGGAGGATGGGGGAGGAAGGAAAGGGTAGGAATGGGGAGGAAGGGGCGGAGTTGGGGAGGGAATGGGGAGGAAAGGGGGAGGAAGGAAGGAAAGATGGAGAGGGAAAGGGAGGAGGAAGGAGATTGGGGTAGGAGGGGGGAGGAAAGGGAAAGGAAAACGGGGAGGAATGGGGAGGCGGAGGAATTGGGGAGGGGAATGGGGAGGGGAGGGAGGGGGGGAGGCTTGGGGAGGAAAGAAAGGGGAGGACTGGGGAGGACATGGGGAGTGATCGGGGAGGATTTATTAGAGGATCGGAGGAATGGGGAGGATTTCTTTTTCTTTCCCTTTTCTTTTTTCCTTTTTTTTTCTTTTATTTCTTCACGGAATGGGGAGGGGAAGGAAAGTTGGGGGAGGCTGGGGGAGGATGGGGGAGGCTGGGGGAGGAAAGGGGAGGGTGAGCATCGGGGGGAGGATCGGGGAGGAAATAGGGAATGGGAAGGATAAAGGGGAGGATCAGGGAGGAATGGGGAGGATGGGGGGAGGGTGGGGAGGAGGAGGGTGGGGAGGGACAGGAAGGAAAAGGGGAGGAATGGAGGAGGTCGGGGATCGGGGAGGTCGGGGCGGAAAGGGGAGGAAAGGAATGGGGAGAGTGGGGCGGAAGAAGGGGAAAGGGTGAGGAAAGGGGGAGGGAACGGGGCGGATGCGGGGAGGATCGGGGAGGAGCATTCGGGGAGGGGCTGCGCAGGAAGGAAAGGGGAGCAAAGGGGAGGAAAAGGGGAGGATCATGGGGAGGCGCGGGTGGAGGATCGGGGAGGATAGGAGTTCGGGAGGAGGAAAGGGAGGAATGGGGCTTGATGGATCGGCATGGGGAGATAGGGGAGGAGCGGGGGGCGGGGGGAGGAATGGGGAGGCATGGGGAGGAATGGGGAGGAGTCGGGAGGATGGGGGAGGACAAGGAGCGGGGGGGAAAGGGGTAGCTCGGGGAGGAATCGGGTGAGGAAGGAGGATGGGGGGTGATAAGGGGAGGATCAGGGAGGAGGCATGGGGAGATTGGGGAGTGTGGGGGAGGATTGGGAGGAAGAAAGGGGCGGGCATGGGAGATTAGGGAGGAGCGGGGAGGAAAAGGGTGAGGCATGGGGAGGATCGTGGGGGTGGGAGGCGCGGGAGGGGGAAAGGGGGAGGAGTGGGGAGGAAAGGGGAGGAATGGGGAGGATTGGGGAGGACTGGTGAGGATTGGGGAGGATTGGGGAGGAAAGGGGAGGATCGGGGAGGAAAGGGGAGATCGGGGAGGAAAGGGGAGGAAAAGGGATACTAGGGTTTAGAAGGAAAGCGGGAAAAGGAGGAAAGGAAAAGGGGAAAAGGGAGCGGGAGAGAGGGAAGGGGGGAAAAGGGGGAAAGGGGGAGCTGGGAGGAGGGGGGAGGGAAAGGAGGGGGGGGGAGGGATGACGGCTGGGGAAGGGGGAAGGGGGAAGGGGGGAGGGGGGATGGATTGAAGAGGGGGGAGGGTATTTGATGGAAGGAAGGGGGAGGGGGAAGGGGCCGGGATTTATGACCTGGGGTGGTAAAGGCAGGGAAGGGGGTCGGGCTGGCGGGGGGGGGCGGGCGAGGGCGCCTCGTATAACAATAACTAGGGTAAAAGGGGGCTGGGGTAACGGCTCATCCTGGGATGATCCAATAGCATGGAATATGGGCACAATCCAACAAATGGCTTACACACAAAACACACATTTCCAAAAGTGTAAATTAAAGGCCTGAGAGATGCCTAGTGGTTTAAGAGCACCGACGCTCTTAAAGAGGACCCAGTTTCGGATTCCAGCCACATGGCATCTGAGAAACTGTCTTTAACTCAGTTCCAGGGGAATCTGACAACCCTTTTGACCTCTTGGCATTGCATTGACACAGGCTGCACAAACCTACATGCCAGGACGTTCATCATTACACATACAATAATGTAATCAGACTCTCCATAGGATTGGGGAAGAAGGGAAAGGGGAGGGGAATGGGGAAATCAACAATACACCAGGCACATTGAAAAACAGTGGCGGGCTAGCAGGAGAAGACATGGGGTGAGGATAAGCTAAGGGATAAGGGAAAGGACGTGAGAAGGACAAAAGGAACGGGCGGTTTTGGAGGGGAAGTTTCCGGGGGGGACGTGAGACAAGTGTGGGAGGGATAGTTGCTTAATGAAAAGCATGCCTCTTGGTCAGAAGCCACAAAGGCTCGGCTAGGTTTTGCCATCTAAGAACAGTTCACTGATCCAGCGCAAAACGGAGAAAATTTTACGAAAAACGCAAGAGGTATGTGGTAGCACACTGCAAAAAAAAAAAACAAAAAAAGGCAAACACTCCAAGCAAAAGGTATTTATGGACTGTATGGCACAGATAGAAGGAAAGAATGGGGCACAATCGCGCTTTTTTTTTTGGGGTGGGGTCTTTTTTGAGACAAATTCTAATCTGTAGCTATGGCTGGCTGTCCTGGAACTCATTTTTTTTTTTTTTTTTTTTTTTTTTAAAGGTTTATGTTTATAACATTGTTTATTTGTATATGCATGAGTCACAATCAAGTTGCACATGAGCTAAAAAGAGACTAAATTACATGGGCAGGTGGGAGAAGCTAACGTTGAACTGATTTGGAATGATACGATTGGCCTATGAACAATCCCTGGACCAGATTATGGAACCATCAAAACAGTAATATAATTGATGGAAGACACCCAGGGCCCTTACAGAGTGGGGAGAGCTTGCTCTTTGACCACGGCACGCTGCTCCTGGAGGAGACTTCTGTTCCCCTCTGCTGTTGGCAATACGAACTTCTCATGAGGGCTCTGACCTAAAAATCATTAGGGAGGAAGCTCTCAAGTCCACGCAAAGCTCTCCAAAAAAGGGTCCCTCTCCCCTCTTTTTCTTCCTTTGTTTTTTTGGGTTTTTGTTTTTTTTTGTTTTGTTTTTTCTTCTTCTTTCTTTTTTCTTTTTGTGTTTGGCTACTTCTTCTCTATTTATTTCCTTCCCCCCTTTGGCCCCTCACAGTGGTGGTGCCTCCCTTAGGACATTAGGACCCAATGTGGACCGGGAAATACTTTGATTCTCAGGACTCAAGGACTGACGCAGGATTCCTCCTAATGGTACCTGCTGCCTCACAGAGCATTCTGTCTGAAATATACAGAACCCTAAACCCAGCACACTGGGTGGATCCAAGCCATGGATACCTTTCAAGAGGTACAGGACCAAGGGGGGGGTGGTGATGAATATGAATGTGAAGCTATCAGGAGGATGGGAACCCTCCTTTTCTTTCTAATCCATCTGGTTGTTATTACTTGCCAGGGAAGCCCTGGGATCCCTGAAATTCCTTCCTCTGAGGAAGGAGAGGGATCTTTTAGCAAATTTTGCCACCATGGTACTTCTCCAGCCTTGTGGAAAGCTAAGAGTAGGTAAGATAAGAAAAGAGGAACCCAGCCGGGCGCGGCGGCGCACGCCCTTTCATCCTCGCACTGGACAGGCAGAGAGGCAGCCAGCGATTTTGTGAGTTCAAGGCCAGCCTGGTCTACAGCGTTCCAGGACAGCTGGGGACTACGGGAGATCTTTGTCATTGATAAGCCAAAAAAAAAAAAAAGAAAGAAAGAAAAGAGGAACCCCTCAAGTTTCCAAGTAATCTCACATAAGTCCATAGGAGAGAAGAAGAAAAAAAAAATCCAAGAAGCAGAGGCATTGCTTTCCGACCAAGAAGGATACTTGGGATAGTGGACAGAGATCCCAGGTCCCCTACTTGACACTGGCTAAACAAAAAAAAAGAGGCAGATGAATGCAGAGGCCTGATATTGTGGGAAGTAAAGAACTATGTCAGCTTGGACAGGCAGGCTTCTGGTGGCTGACTAAATGCTGGTATTGGTGGAACACTGTGTAGAAGCTTCTGGCCAGCATCTTTATACATGCAGGCAACTAAAAGGCACCCAATTCCTCCCTCCTCCCCCTCCCCCTCCCCCTCCTCCTCCTCCTCCTCTGATCAGGGTCAGAAAGTCTACTGGCACACAAAGGGGTACTGGCACACAGTATAGGATGAAATCTGACTTATTTTTAAATATTTTTAAAGGGACTCAGGAAGTCTCTGTCCCTCCTCCATAGCACCCAGAAACTGAATCTTGTCTCCTGATAATACCAACGAAGCAGGGACTGGCTAGAGCAAAGAACCTCAGGCTGGACCTACGCTGGACAACTCTTCCTGAGGCATGGGAACTGATTATTTCCCTCTGGTCTGTGTGACTTTATTTTATTTGCTCTCAAAGCAGATGGACCCATTTCAGAGTCCCCTCTTCACCCTGACACACGAGCTAAAGGAGAACAAAGAGCACTATCCCTAGTTTCAGAGTGGAAATAGGAATATTCCTGACTTTCATCTTGTGGGTAAATCACTTCTCACTTCAGACTTGATGTTACAAGGGCAGCAAAAATTAATAATTTTGGAGGGGGTCTTTTTTTTGAGACAGGGTCTCCCTGTAGCTCCAGCTGTCCTGGAATTCACTCTGTAGACCAGGCTGGCCTTGAACTCACAAAGAAAAAATTAATAATTTTTTAAATGCAGACTCATGCCCTGCCCTGTGCCCTTGGATGAGAGGAAAGGATAGATGGTTTCCAAGTGATCCAAAGGTTTGTATTTTGAGTGTTCATATTTTTAAGTATGTTACCTATTTAAAACCAAAGAATCATTTTTCTATAAATACATAACTGGCAACTTAACCAAAGGAAAAGGAGCTCTCTTTGGAAGATTAATGTCAAACAGAACACGTCAGCTGCCAAGATAGCACAGCAAAGAAACATATGAGCACCTGTGAAACAGGTGCTACAGCTGCCAACCAGGACCACTTTTCATGATGAGATTAAAGAGTCATACAAGTTCAAGCAAGTGACCACTTCTTAAACAGCCACCGCTAAAAGCCACATTCAAGTAATTTAGTACCTACAATGGATTTTCTATCAATCCACACACTGCATGATTATAAAGCCTAAGTACATATGAAGGTTTTTTGCTTTTATTTATTTACTTATCTGCACATGCACATGCTAATATAAGATGACGACTTTCCAGAGTTCTCTCTTTATACCATGTGGGTCCCAGGGATCAGAGTCTGGTCATTGGACATAAGCACCTTTACCCACTGAATGCTCTCTTGTCAATCAAAATGTCTATTTCTAGCCAGGTGTGGTGGCACGGGCAGGCAGATCCCTGTGAGTTCAAGGCCAATCTGGTCTACAGAGTGAGTCCCAGGACAGCTGGGGCTACAGGGCGACCCTGTCTCCAAAAGACAAAAAAAAAAAAAAAGTCTATTTCTTTAATCTTTTACTTTTAATTTGGGGTTTGTGTATGTACACACATATGTGTGGAGAAAGGGGCCAGAAGAGGGAGTCCCTGGAGAAGTGACTGCTGTGAATTTCCCTACCTATGCTGAGAATCCAACTTGGGTCCTCTGGAAAAACAACAAGCACTCAACTGCTGAGCCACCTCCCCAGCCCAATTTCATTTCTGTAAGGACCAGTTTCCCCAAATCATATCACTTCGATAACAACAATACAAACATACATACATCACATATACACAAACACAAAGATAAAGCAAGATGAAAATTTGATTTGGGCTTTTTTTTTGAGACAGGGTCTCCCTTTAGTCCCAGCTGGCCTAGAGCTCACTATGTAGACCAGGCTGGCCTTGAACTCACAGATATCCACCTGCCTCTGCCTCCCAAGTGCTAGGATTAAAGGCAAGCACCACCACGGTCGGCTTAGGCTGTTTTTTGGGTTTTTTGCTTGTTTTTATGGAGGGGTTGTGTTGTTTTTGTATCAAAGTAAAATATTTTTGGCATACAACATTTTCAGTGTGAAATCTGGAATTATTTTTTAACCATTTCACTCACTGTTTTAAATACTAAGACAATAGTACAAATTATATTATTACATTAAAGAATTAAATATAATTTAGTGAAATCTGAAATAGTCAACTCTAAACCAGACTCCATGGATTTAAAAAAAAAAAAAAAGGCTTTTCCAAACATAAACCACAGTCAGAAGCCATCAATATTGCTTGCCTAAAAACCCCACATAAAATAGGTACCAATTAGCACAAAGCAGTATAAAATATATATTTAGAAGTCACTCATGTTTCAAGAAAGCAATTGTTTGTATAAACCATAATTAAAGTGCTATACCCAAAACAGCAGACCAATGAGAGACTTTTAAGGGTACATAAAATTCAGTAAGGATAGACTTACAAGGTTGCCAATTTCTCTGCCTTGCTTCATCATAAAACTGGCGCAACACAAGAAAGTCGATAACATCTGGCATATCGTGGTATCTAGGAAACAATGAAAAATCATGGCATTGCCTACACAAGTTATGGTGGTAAACAACGATGTTCAAAAGACATAGAAGAGGAATTGTATATACAATTCTAAGTTTTTGGCTAGCAATATTTCTACTGGATAGATGCTAATGTGTATGCTTGTGGACATATGGGTGGAGGCCAAAAACAACCTTCCTTTTTGTCATTCCTCAAGTGCCATTCAACTTATTTTCTGAGAGACTGACACTGGCCTAGAACTCACTAAGCAGGCTATGCTGGCTAACAAGAGAATTAGTCCTAGGCATCCACTTATCTCTGCTTTCCCAGCACAAATGATCTCAGGTTTTACCGACTAAGCCATGCACTCTGCCCTGACTAGCCATATTTATAAAAGATAAAAGGAGAGACTAGATAAAAGCCATGGGCAGTTGGGGAACACAAGCCCAATGTGTTCTGATCCCCAGCACCCAAATAAAAGCCAGATGCTGCATTATGTGCCTATAATCCCACCATAAGGCAGATTCCTAGAGCTCACTAGCTGTCCAACATAGCCAATTGGTCAACTCAAGGTTTAGATTCAAAAGAGTAAGGTAGAGAAGGATTGACAGTCTTCCGACATCAACCTCCACACCTCCACATACACAAACACACACGTACATAGCTGCACAAACATGCATAGACCACATACACACAAATACGCAAACACACACAGAGAGTTCAAAGAAACCAATGGTTTGATTTAGGCTTCTTTTTAGGGTTTTATTTTTTAAGATAGGGTCTCGCTAGGTAACCTGAGCTGGCCTCATTCTCCTTCCCTTTCCCCACCTCAGAATGCTAAGATTAAAGGTGTGTATTACCATGCCCTTTAAGAAGCCAATTAATTTTACTAGTGTTATCTTATTTAACTCAGTATCTAAATTTTAAATACTATTTGAGGGGCTGGAGAGGGCTCAGCGGTTAAGAGCTCTGACTGCTCTTGCAGAGGACCTGGGATCGATTCCCAGCACCCGCATGGCGGCTCAGAACCATCTTTAACTCCACTTCCAGGGGGATCCTATGCCCTCTTCTGACCTCCAGGGCATTGCACAGGTACACTGACCTACATGCAGACAGTACATTCATACACATAAAAAATGAATAAATAAAAATTTTTAAAAATTAAATACTATTTGAGTATGTAAAGATATACTTTTACATTCTTGTTCTTCATTTCAGTCTCCAAATGCAATGTGTACTCAATTCAGATCAGCTACATTTCAAATATTCAATAGCCATTACATAATTAGTCTCCATAATTTGGAATTCTCTGCCCATCTAAGTGCTTTGGAAAAGCCTATATACAACAGACTATCCCTGCTGACCTACTGCCAGGTAGACCTCATTACTAACAGTGGTTCTAGCCATCCTGAGCCTGGCCCATACCTGGGGCTGTGCACAGTGCTCTCTAGGTGGATACAACTACTACATATTAACTAATCAGTAAGACACAAAATCTAAATGCAAGTAATTCCACAGCAAAATAATAGTACATACCTAATGGAAAAAGATTTGTCCATAAGTCTTCCAGTTGCTGGATCTATAAATGCTAGTTTGAGGCAGCAGAGTGTAGGTGGCCCAACCTCATATCGTATTCCAACTATTTTGACCAATTCTTGATCCTTTAACACATATTTTTAGAAATGGTTAAAATACTGTAATTCTCCATGCACTTATTCATAAATATTTTTCCAACACTCTGACATTAATTTCTTCATAACACATGCACTAAAACAGGTTTAGGATGGTGAGCAAGGCAAAGCTGGACGGAGTACTTATCAAGTGGACGGAATACCTATCAAGCAAATTATAATTCACTTTCCCTGATCTCAAGTATACAACAGATCATCACATATTCACTGAACAAATATTTTATCTGATTAACCAAGAAAGTAGTCCTATTTATAGTAGCTACTAAAACCAAGAAAGCAGTCCTATTTATAGTAGCTACTAAAACCAAGAAAGCAGTCCTATTTACAGTAGCTACTAAAACAACTATTCCTAGAAATTTTAACTAAAAGTGAACTATCTCTACAATGAATGAAAACATTAAAACAATGCTAGAAAGAAATGAAAACAACACAAAAAACTGGAATGTAGGAATAAAATTTTGTCTGGCTCAAGGCAGGACCTGCAAGTCCTGTCCCAGAACTTATCTGATATCTCCTTGGGCATTCAAGTGGTCTCTGAGTTATCTGGATATTGCGGTATATCCTGCCTCACCTATCTCTGCAAAGTTCCAGACCCTGATGGCCTTCCTTTGAGGTATTAAGCAAAATGTCACACCTCTAGTTTACTGGTTGCACAAACAGGAGCTCTGCTGCCCCTGGTAGGAGCCAAGGTGGCTCGCCCTTCCCTTCCTCTTGCCCCCACTTCCTTGTCCAGAGCACAGTAGCTTTTAGTATATAAACAAATTGCTGGCATGAATAAAACTGAGTCTTTCTCCTGGACCCTCTCTTTGAGTCTGTTTCCTTTGTCTCCCGGTAATTTCTCCCAGTTCCCTCCCCGCTCCTTGCCAGAAGCTCAGCCTAGGAACTGTTAGCCTGCCAGCAGGAGACAGCTCTAAGGCTTACAGCCTTGTGAGGCTGCCAGCCTGGTTCTAGGAGGGAAGAACATTGCGTGGACTGAGGCCACACCAACAGACAATATATATATTAGACAACAACCCACACTGGAAGACATTACATATTCATAAACTGGAGAAATAAAGTGATGAAATGTCCTTATTACCCAAAACAATTTATGGATTCAACGCACTCCCTACCAAATACCAGTGAATCCACTGAACTAGAAAAAGAAAATCCTAAAATCCATATGGAACTACATAATAACGACAAATAGCCAGCACAATCTTGAGCAAAAAGAACAAAGCAGAAGGCATTACTATGTGAACTTAAAATGCACTACACAAAAAATAAAACGCAGTATACAAACAGCAAAAACACGTAACAGAGATCAAGGGAATGGAACACAGTGCCTAACCTTAACACCACTCATCTGCAGTCTAAAATCCTGTAATAAAGATACCTTATAAGAACAAGCATGGGGCTGGAGAGATGGCCTAGCGGTTAAGAGCACTGACTGCTCTTGTAGAGGACCCAGGTTGGATTCCCAGCACCCACATGGTGGCCAAGAACTGTCTTTAACTCCAGTTCCAGGGAAATCCAACACCCTCTTCTGACCTCCACGGCACTGCACAACATGGGTGCACCAACCTACATGGAGACAGTACATTCATAAACATACAAAAAGAAATAAAAAAAAAAAAAAAAAAAAAAAAAAAAAAAAAAAAAAAAAAAAAAAAAAAAAAAAAAAAAAAAGAACAAGCAGGACAGTCAGAACAGTCTTCAAGAAATCATGTCTCTAGCATGGCATACACAGACCTACAATTCAAGCAATTCCAGCAGTGGAGGCAAGGAGGCATGCTCAAGGCCAACCTGAGCTACACAGCCAGACCTTAACAGACTAAAAAAAAAAAGAAAAAAAAAGAGGACAAGGAGGGAGAATGAAAAGAGGAGAGGGATAGAAGGGAATGAGGGAAGACTAATACAGATAAATGAAAACAGACCCCTTCCTCAATTCAGTAACACTCAGTTCACAGACAGTAGAACTACACCTGATATCTGAATGAAGCTTGTCAAACCCCCATTTCTTCCCTAAGAGTTGCATCACACCTTTCTTGTACCAAGGAACATGAGTCAGCAATTGAAGATAAATAACAGAATCACCAAAAAAATCATTGACATGAGAAACAGGTTTACTAAACAGCCATGAATAAAATGACACTGCAGCATGACTGAAACCACAAGACAGAGTTGCCTTTTTCCTCCTCCTCTAGCATCAGGCCCATCAGGTGATGCAAACATTCGGCTACTCTAGGAATAGCTAACATGTTCTGTAAGTATTGGGTTTTACAGCGTTACATGACTTATAGCAAGTAATATGCAAATATTACATCCATAAATAAGAAGTCATCTGCAATGGTACACAGTAAGTGAAATAGATGCTATTAAGTAGATTCACAGAAACAAACCCATTTAATTAAAAACCCATTAAAAAAAATTTGGCCAGGAATGGTGGTACAGAGGAAGGCAGATCTCTGTTTGAGGCTAATCTGTTCTATATTAGTGATTTCCAAGCCATCCATAGTTAAATATTGAGATTCTGTCTCAAAGAAATAAGAAAATAATTTTTTTTCATTCCCTAAGTTATTATAAATATCAAAACAGGTAAAAGCGGATGGGTGTAGTAGCACATGCCTTTAATCCCACCCAGCACCCAGAGGCACAGGAAAGTGGATCTCAGAGTTCTAGGCCATCCTGGTCTACATAGTAAGACCACGTCTCCAAAAGAAAGGTATAGCGGCTGGAGAGATGGCTCAGTGGTTAAGAGCACCAACTGCTCTTGCAGAGGATCCAGGTTCAATTCCCAGCACCCACATGGCGGCTAAGACTCATCTTTAAACCGGGCGTGGTGGCACAGGCCTTTAATCCTAGCACCCATGAGGCAGAGGCTGGTCGATCTCTGTAAGTTCAAGGCCAACCTGCTCTACACAGCGAGTTTCAGTCCAGCTGGGGCTATAGGGAGACCCTGTCTCAAACAAACAAACAAAAAAAACAAACACAGTTAATCACCACTAGAAATTTCATGGTTTCTTTTTTTTTTCCAGGTACAAATGTATTTAATTACAAGATGTTGTATGCTAACCAAAAAGAAATCACATATGCATCTTCCCTGCAGCACTCATTGAACAAATCCCAAGTTTCACTTATATGTGGGTTCTGAATAGCAGGCACCATGGCTTTGTTCACTACTACATAGAATATGGATTTTCTTGCCTTTCTTTCATAGACATAGCAATAAGACAGAACTATCTTCATAAATTTACAGGCATTTCTGCTTATCTTTTTAATTTTTATTTATTTTTATTATGTGTATGAATGTACTGTCTGCATGTAGGTCTGTACACCCATGTCGTGCAATGCCGCGGAGGTCAGAAGAGGGCGTCGGAGTCCCCTGGAACTGGAGTTACAGACAGTTTTCAGCAGTCATGTGGGTGCTGGGGATTGAACCCGGGTCCTCTACAAGAGCAGTCGGCGCTCTTAACTGCTAGGCCATCTCTCCAACCCCTCTGCTTATCTTTTAAATTACCAAAAATAAAATATCAGGTTTAAAAGATCTAAAAACTGCTCAGTTTCAACTCCTATTGCCAATACACCACCTAGAAAGCATGAACCATTCCACGACCCTACCAGTTATTTGAGTAACTTAAAAACTTTGCTACTTGCAGCCGGGCATGGTGGCGCACGCCTTTAATCCTAGCACTTGGGAGGCAGAGGCAGGCGGATCTTTGTGAGTTCAAGGCCAGCCTGGTCTACAATGTGAGTTCCAGGACAGCTGGGGCTACAGGGAGACCCTGTCTCGAAAAAAGATTAAAAAAAAAAAATCTTTGCTGCTTGCTAAAAATGTTTTATTTTATGATACATTGTTGGCAGCCTGTCACACTGCTAACAGTGTGGCTCTACGTCGCGCCTTAAAGATGGCGCCGACTTCCTGAGATGGCTAGAGAACAACAACTAGCCACCTTTTCCGCATGTAGCCACCTCTTCCGCACTAGGGCAAAACTGCGCATGACTACTGCTCTCTAAATTCGCGCCTTTAACATGCAAATGAGGCATCGAGTCAGCGCACCTATCCAGAGCATGCACGAACCCTCTGGACTGCTATATAAGCAGTGCCTCTTCCCCATTTCGGGGTCCTTCTCACAAGAGAGCTGTACACAATAAAGTTTGCTGCAGAAGAATCCTGTTGTCCGCGTGAAGTTCTTGCCGGCGAGACTGCTGCGCGCGACAAGTGGTGCCGAAGACCCGGGCCCGGGAACTTGCCATCGCTGGCGCCGAGAGGACCCTTCGCTTTCGAAGAGGATTCAGAACTGCGCTCAGGAAGTATTTTTTAAGGTTAGTTCTGAGAGATATGCTTTTCTCTAACGATCTAGAGGGATTCCAAGCTTGCCTAATCATTTTATTGGCTGTTGTAATTGTCCTTGTAATGTTGTTTCTTGAACACAAAGGCTGCATCGCCCCTAGGATGGGTAATACACACTCCCTAGTTACCGCCCTTCAAGCGGTTTTAAGAGGAAGGCAGTTGAAGGTCTCTACTAAGACCCTTAATACCTTCGTTCAGGAAATAGATCGGTGTGCCCCTTGGTTTGTTTCCACGGGATCGCTTACTCTCCCTAGTTGGGACAAACTTAAGGGTGATTTGGACAGGGAACAACGTTCAGGTAAATTAAAAGCTGGCACCATTCCTATATGGAAGCTTGTCAGATCCTGTCTACAGGATCAAAACTGTCAAGAAGAAATTAGGGAAGGTCAGCAGGCCCTTGAGGACCTCCAGGAAAGCATGTCAGAAACAGAACGGGGTGAAAAGTTAAGTGCACATATAAAAAGGGAAGTCTCCAAAGATGCTAGCAATAAAAAAGAAAAGGGTAACAAGGATACTTTATACCCGTTTAAAGACTTGCAAGCTTTAACATTAACTGATTCAGAGTCTAATGAGGAACTGTCACCGTCCGAGGAGGACGATTTAGAGGAGGAAGCGGCCCGGTATAAAAATGAACACTTTCAGTCTGCCCGGAGGCGGGACAGGTTAAAACTGAAAGTAAACGAGCCCCGCAGCTCACCCACCCTTGTGCCTTCTGCTCCTCCACCTTATGCACCTGGGAAATGTTCCACCTCTTTTTGCTCCCCGGAGGTGCGGCATGCCATGAGACAGATGTTCCCAGTCATTGAGACTGATGATGGTGGTCGGGGCCACCGTGCCGTAGAGCACAAACAAGTTAAAGAGTTAGCGGAGTCTGTCCGCGCTTATGGGGTTAATGCCAATTTTACTGTATCACAAGTAGAACGCCTGGCCAGTATTGCCATGACACCAACAGACTGGCAGTATGTTGCAAAAGCTTGCCTCCTAACAATGGGGCAATATCTGGAATGGAAAGCACTCTGGCATGATGCCTGCCAGGCACAAGCCCGCTCTAATGCTACAGCTGGAGGCGAGGCGGCCCGATGGACATTTGAAATGCTTACCGGTCAGGGAGAGCACGCCGCTGATCAGACCAACTTCCCCCTTGCTGTTTACACCCAAATAGCTACTGCAGCGCTGCGTGCCTGGAAAGCACTGACTAACAAAGGGGAAGTCTCGGGCAATTTAACAAAGATAATTCAAGGCCCGAATGAGCCCTTTTCTGATTTTGTCGCCAGACTGCTGGAAGCTGCGGGAAGAATCCTTGGAGATCAGGAACAAGCAATGCCCCTTATAGAACAGCTTATTTTTGAACAATGTACTAAAGAATGCAGAGCAGCCATCATCCCCCGTAGGACAAAAGGTCTACAATCATGGTTAAGGACATGCAGGGAGATAGGAGGGCCCCTCACCAATGCTGGACTAGCTGCAGCCATTTTACAGGGACAGAAACAAGCTAGACCCACCAAATTTGGCCCTGTCTGCTTCCAATGTGGGAAGCCAGGCCATTTGAAAAAGGAATGTACCTCCCAAGGCAACATAAGGGTACCTGGACTTTGCCCTAGATGTAAGAAAGGTAAACACTGGGCAAATGAATGCCGCTCAATAAAAGATATCAAAGGGCGCCCTCTTGAGGATCCAAAAAACGAGATGCGGGGCCCTCGTCTCCAGGGCCCTCGAACATATGGGGACCACCACACTCGCATTCATTGGACACAATCGCCTGTGAACACCCACGGAGAGCCACCTCGGGCTCCGCAGGACTGGACCTCCGTTCCACCGCCAGAATAGTCCTAACCCCACAGATGGGAATATACCCTGTCCCCTCTGACTTTCATGGTCCGTTGCCACAAGACACCGTGGGCTTGATATTAGGTCGCTCTTCTATAACATTCAAAGGCCTCATAGTCCACCCTGGGGTTATTGATCAGGATTATACAGGCGAACTTAAAATCATGTGTTCCTCTCCCAGAGGTCTTTTTTCTATTTCATCTGGAGATCGTATTGCTCAGCTCCTTGTTCTCCCTAGTTGTCATAAATTATTCCCCTCCCATAAGAAAGACAGAGGGAATGAAGGGTTTGGTTCTACTGGTACCGATTCGGCTTATTTAATAGCTAGCCTTGATACCAGGCCTACATTACAATTAATGGTTGAAGGAAAAAGATTTGAAGGCCTCTTAGATACTGGAGCCGATAAGAGCATAATAGCTGCTCAATGGTGGCCAACTGCTTGGCCCGTGACTCAATCTGCACACTCTTTACAAGGATTGGGGTATGAGTCTTCACCCTCCATTAGTTCTAAGACCCTAATGTGGAGGGCACCAGAAGGACAACAGGGGAAATTTACCCCCTACGTCCTCCCGTTGCCTATTAATCTTTGGGGGAGAGATGTTATGAAACAATTAGGACTAAAACTTGTGAATGAATACTCTGCCCCTGCCCAAAACATAATGACAAAAATGGGATATCTCCCTGGAAAAGGCCTGGGAAAATTTAATCAAGGAATAGTTGAGCCAATATCTGCTAAACAAAAATTAGATAGACATGGCCTGGGTTTTTCCTAACGGCCATTGAGGGCTTACTGCCCATACCTTGGCTTACAGAGGAGGCGGTATGGGTTCCTCAATGGCCTTT
Organism: Rhizomys pruinosus; assembly: GCA_009823505.1. Lineage (NCBI taxonomy): Eukaryota > Metazoa > Chordata > Mammalia > Rodentia > Spalacidae > Rhizomys > Rhizomys pruinosus. The sequence continues at coordinate 150,497 of VZQC01002871.1, forward strand.
GTCCTCTGAAAAACTTGCCGCAGCCCATCAACTGGTACAAGAACAGTTAGAGCTTGAACATATAGAGCCTTCCAATTCTCCTTGGAACACCCCAATTTTTGTTATAAAAAAGAGATCAGGAAAATGGAGACTGCTTCATGATCTCCGTGCAATTAATGCCCAAATGAAAATTTTTGGCCCTCTTCAGCACGGGCTTCCCCTCCCGTCAGCTCTTCCAAGTGATTGGCAAACACTTATAGTTGATATCAAAGATTGTTTCTTTTCCATCCCTTTATGTCCTCAGGACAGAGAAAGATTTGCATTTACCCTGCCCACCATTAATCATATGGGACCGGACAAGCGATACCAGTGGAAGGTCCTACCCCAGGGCATGGCTAATAGCCCCACTATGTGCCAGTTGTTTGTTCAACAAGCCCTTGAACCAGTCCAAGAACAATTTCATTCTCTAATAATCATCCATTACATGGATGATATTCTCCTATGTGGTAAAAATCAAGCAGAAGTTTATGATGCATTCGATGTCCTGGTCAAATCACTAAGAAACCATGGACTCGTAATTGCCCCGGAAAAGGTCCAAAGTACCCAAGTGGGACAATTTCTAGGAACTATTATCTGTCCAAAATTCATAAAACCCCAAAAAATTGAAATTCGAAGAGATCATCTTCATACACTTAATGATTTTCAGAAATTGATGGGAGACATTAATTGGTTGCGCCCCTTTCTTAAATTATCAACAACCGAATTGAAACCACTGTTTGATATCCTGGAGGGGGACTCACATCTTACATCACCCCGCACCATGACCCCAGAAGCTTTGACCACCCTAAAAAGGGTAGAACAAGTACTAAGTGAAGCTCAATTACTCAGAATAGTACAATCCCAGCCTTTTCATTTATGTGTGTTACAGACTGCTAAATTACCCACCGCAGTCCTATGGCAACACGGCCCACTCCTATGGATCCACCCTAATGCATCTCCAGCCAAAACCATTGAATGGTATCCTGCCGCAGTAGCTAAACTGGCTCTAAAAGGACTTAAAGCGGCGGTTACTCACTTTGGCTCACAGCCTCAAAAACTCATTACCCCCTACACCACAGAACAACTTCAGGTACTGGCAGCAACAAATGACTATTGGGCTATTCTTGTTACAGCCTTTCAGGGACAGTTTGATAACCATTATCCCAAACACCCGATATTAAACTTCGCTCAAAGCCAGCCCTTAATCTTCCCCCGGGTTACTAGGACCCAACCAATACCTGAGGGAGCTGTAGTCTACACTGATGGTTCTAAGAGTGGAACAGGAGCGTATGTGCATGAAGGAAAAACTACCACTATACAATTTGATCACACCTCTCCACAATTAACAGAATGTCAAGTAGTATTGGAAGTATTAAAAAATTTTCCTGGGCCTCTTAATATTGTCTCAGACTCTAGTTATGTGGTAAATGCTGTCAACTCCCTAGAAACCGTGGGAATGATTAAAATGTCCAGCACAGTTGCCTCTATTTTCCAGGAAATTCAAAATGAACTTTTGTCTCGATCCTCTCCTATATATATTACACACATTCGAGCTCATTCAGGACTACCAGGCCCCATGGCAAAGGGCAACCAACAAGCCGACCGTGCCACTAGGATTGGCGCCTTTGTTATAATCAGCCCCCTGGAGGCGGCTGCCAAATTCCATTCTCAATTTCATGTGACATCTGAAACTTTGCGAAGACGCTTCTCATTAACTCGCAGTGAAGCTCGCAACATTGTCCTACAATGCCATAATTGTGCTGAGTTTTTGCCTACCCCCCATGTGGGTATCAATCCGCGAGGATTACGCCCTCTCCAAATTTGGCAGATGGATGTGACACACGTCACCTCCTTTGGTAGATTAAAGTACCTACATGTCTCTGTAGACACATGTTCTGGCATTATTTTTGCTAGCCCCCTCTCTGGGGAGAAAACAACACAGGTCATTCAACATTGCTTGGAAGCCTGGAGTGCTTGGGGCCTACCACAAATACTAAAAACAGACAATGGCCCGGCATATACAGCAACCAAATTCAAACAGTTTTGTCAGCAGATGGGAGTTACCCACATCACTGGATTACCCTATAATCCACAAGGACAAGGTATTGTGGAACGTGCACATCACACCCTCAAAACTTATATTATTAAACAAAAAGAGGGATTGGAGAACGTTCCCCTGACACCAAAAACAATTGTCTCAGTGACATTATTTACTCTAAATTTTTTAAATTTGGATGCTCAAGGCCGCTCTGCAGCCGAGCGTCACAATTCCTGGCCCACAACACAAAAGGAATTAGTAAAATGGAAAGATGTCATATCTGGAAAGTGGAAAGGCCCGGATCCTATTTTAATAAGATCCAGGGGAGCTATTTGTGTTTTTCCACAGGAAGAAGAAAATCCAATTTGGGTGCCTGAGCGATTAACAAGAAAAATAAAAGAACATGAAAAGACCAGTGATCCAGTTGCTGGTGATTCTCATGATCAGCCTCTGGATGACTCAGGCGGAGCCACGATGGGGGATCCTGTCAGTGTTCCCAAGACCAATGCCAATTCGTCATGATAGTAACTGGAGTGGTGAATTTGACAGCTTGATGAACCAGCTTCGTATGGCCATCGTTACTGTGAATTCTACCAGAATGGACACCTCCCTTGCTGAAGGACTGGCTTCCTGGATTTCCACCGCTGTTTCACACTTCAAAGAATGGGCTGGGGTGGCGGGATTTGGCTTACTCTTAGGTGGAGGGATTCTACTTATGCTCTGGATAATGTGTAGGCTCCGTGCCCAACATCGGCGCGATAAGGTGGTCATTGCACAGGCCCTTGCAGCTTTGGAAGCAGGTTCCTCCGCTAACATCTGGCTTAGTATACTGGAGAAGTAGTCAATGACGGGTAAGACCTACTGCATGTATTTCCAACCTAAGACAGGGGGCAAATCAGCACTCATAACGGTGGAAGCTCGTAGGACGCTTCGCAGTTTTTACCGCTGAGGCTGTCATCGGTGGGGGTTCATGGGACGCTATGGACCCTAACCGGTTGACGAGCTGTTTGTTATCCCAATGACGGGTAAGGTATACCTCTGCAGTGGCAACCTAAGACAGACATTCTCCCAGCCATATAATAGAAAAGGGGGAACTGTTGGCAGCCTGTCACACTGCTAACAGTGTGGCTCTACGTCGCGCCTTAAAGATGGCGCCGACTTCCTGAGATGGCTAGAGAACAACAACTAGCCACCTTTTCCGCATGTAGCCACCTCTTCCGCACTAGGGCAAAACTGCGCATGACTTTGAGCCCGCACACCTAATATTCTAATGAGGCATTGGCCCCTGTTGCGCTACGAGCCCATGCATTGGACATGCAAATGAGGCATCGGACGGTGCACCAATCCAGAGCATACCCGAACCCTCTAGACTGCTATATAAGCAGTGCCTCTTCCCCATTTCGGGGTCCTTCTCACAAGAGAGCTGTACAAAATAAAGTTTGCTGCAGAAGAATCCTGTTGTCCGCGTGAAGTTCTTACCGGCGAGACTGCTGCGCGCGACAATACATGAGGTTCAATTTCCTTCCAACTTTTACTTCTTTTGGACACCAATCTTCTGCATACATATTTTTAACGTACACACACAGAAATATGCAATGTCATTGGCTTACCCTAAGATCCATTTTTCTCCACGGCTCCTTGTTAGGGTTCAGTTCATAAATGTTATTTCTTCTGACAGCTTCAATGTAAGCTTCATGACCCTGACGAAAATAAATTACCTACAAAAGGGAAGAATTCATTCAAGCAGAAAGCTATAGAGCAATGTAGGCTTGATTTTTCATATCATACTTTTAAATTTTCTACTGTCACCTCATCACCCATCTGAGGAACAAAGGGAGATTTTCGAAGCGTAGTGTCAGTTATCCAAACAGGAGGATGAAATTCATATAAATGTTCCATATCTGCAAACTCCGCTGGAGTTATCCTTCGCAAACTCTGCTGAGGGGAAGAGAATAACACTTGGTAGAAAAAGGGAAAGTGCTGTTTAACTGAAAAACAGAACTCACCATTATTTGGTTAATACACACACAGGCATCTAAGCCTTCTGAAATCATTGTGGGTCTACCTTGAACTGTCCTCCAATCACCTTCTGATTTTTTTTTTTTTTCATCTTTTGTCTTTTTGAGACAGGGTCTCCCTTTAGTCCCAGCTGGCCTGGAACTCACTATGCAGACCAGGCTGTCCTTGAACTCACAGAGATCTGCCTGTCTCTGCCTACCAAGTGCTGGGATTAAAGGTGTGTGCTACCATATACTTCCTGCCACTTACCATCCATCAGAAAGGACTCATTTCCAAACCTTGGAGGCCTAGGACTCCACTTTGACCAGAAGATAGTAATCATTATAAATCTCTTTTTTGTCTTGAGGTTTGTTTTTTACTGTTATTTTTACTTATCATATGTGTGTGCAGGCACCAGATTTCCTGAATCAAACTCTGATCATCAGGATTGTTGCGATTGGTACTTTATGCCTGCTGAACCATTTCCCTAGCCCAGTGTTTTTTGGTGTTTTGTTTTGTTTTGTAACAAGTTTCTTGTATGCCAAGCTGGTAGATGACTTATGGGGTACTGGGGACAGAACTCAGAGCTTCATGCTAGACAACTACTGTACCACTTTAGCTACATCCCCAACCCTGTGATTCATCTCCTCTAGACTGAAAGTTTAGAAACCTGGCACTCTTTAAATATGACAAGGTCTCTGTTCTTTCCTCTTGCTGGGCTGACTTAGTGACTCACTCTGGCGAGTGCAATGAAGCAGAAGTTACAGTGTGGCTTTTACCAATGGACCAAGGAAGACTTTGGGCTTGCCTCTTGTTTATTATGCTGGATCCCAAGGCTCCAGGTAAATTCAGATGCCAGGTTATGAGGAAAGCCAAGCAGTTAGCTGCAGGGAAAGGCACATGGGGCAAAGCCATATGACCAAGATGGGGAAGAACACCCCAGCTTAGATACGCAGTAAGTGAAATAGATGCTATTAAGCAGATTCACCTCAGAAGCCAAAATCATTCATCTAACCAGCTCCCAGGTTACTGATCAAAGACAAGAAATGATAAATGTTTTGTTTTGTTCTATTAGACAGGGTCTCCCTTTAGCCCCAGCAGGCCTGGAACTGGCTATATAGACCAGGATGACCTTGAACTCAGAGATCCGCCAGCCTCTACCTCCCAAGTGCTAGGATTAAAGGTGTGCGCCTTTAATCACATCCAGCTGATAAATACTTCTTATGATTACCTGTATTTCAGGTAATCTGGTACACAGTAACAGATTAAAAAAAAAAAAAAAAAACAAAGACTGGACAATGACTACTTGTATGACCTGAGCACCTATGGGATCCACTTAACAAAAGAACAAGGAAGGGGCTGGAAAGATGGCTCAGTGGTTAAGAGCACGGACTGCTCCTGCAGAGGACCCAGGTTCAATTCCCAGCACCCATATATCAGCTAAGAACCGTCTTTAAGCCAGGTGTGCTAGTGCATGCCCTTAATCCTAACACTTGGGAGGCAGAGGCAGGCAGATCTCTGTGAGTTCAAGGCCAGCCTGGCCTACAGAGTTCCAGACCAGCTGGGGCTATAGAGAGACCCTATCTCAATGAATGAATGAATGAATGAATGAATGAATGAATGAATAAATAAATAAATATTTTTTTAAAAAGAACAAGGAAGTGAGCCAGGTGTGCTTGAACATGCCTTTAATCCCAGCATGCATGCAAGAGGATCTCAAGGCCAGGCTGGTCTACATAGTAAGTTCCAGGCCAGATGCTATCTCGAAAAGACAAAAAAAGAAAAGAACAAGGACGGTAATATAATCAGAGAAAAATAAGAAGACAGGATACAAGAAGAAGACAGGACAAGCCGGGCATGGTAGCGCACACCTTTAATCCCGGCACTTGGGAAGCAAGAGGCAGGCAGACCTCTGTAAGTTCAAGGCTGGCCTAGTCTACATAGTGAGCTCCAAAACTATACAGTCTGAATAGTGAGTTCTAGACCCCAAAAAGAACAAAAAATAAAAAAAAAATTTTAAAAGACAAACATGCCACTAACAGACACAGACAAGTATACATGTGAACATGCCTGCAAGTCTAATCTTGGTTAGTTACAGTGGAGCTCTAAGCAAAATCAAGTCTCAGGTCTAAAAATGTATTTACACTACTCAAGAAGAGGCTTACTTCTCCTAACACACATCACTGTCTTTTTTTTAAACAAACCATCTAAAGTTAGTTCTGAAAGATATCATAATTATAAAATCCTATCAAAATTAAAGCACTGGGCGCTAGGTGCCTCAGTGGTTAAGAGCACTGGCTGCTCTTGCAGAGGACCTGGGTTCCATTCCCAGCACCCACACAGCAGGTAACAATAGTCCTAACTCTAGTTCCAAGGGATCCAACATCCTCTTCTGACCTCTAAGGACATTGCACAATATGGGTACACTTTTACATGAAGGCAACACACTCATGCATATAAAGATAACAATTAAAAAAAAAACAAACAAAAAAACCTAAGCATTTATTTATATGTATAAAACTCATGAAATGTTGAAATGAAAGACAATAAAGACACAGAAAGAAACATGGTGGTTACCAGAGACTGGAGAGAGGGCACAGGGGAACTGTTCACAGGAGGAATTATTTACTGATAGAGTTCAACTGCTCTGTAAGGTGAGTAAGGCTCCAGAGATTGGTTGTTCGAAGTCAAAACACTTAATTCCTCATTGCACTTTGCAGTGGTCAAGGGAATAGCAAAGGCAGGTTTGGGGCTCTGCACTCATTCCAGCACCATAAGAAAAACATTAGGGGAAAAAAGCTGGGCAAGGTGGCACGTGCCTTAAATGCAAGCCCTTAGGAGGCCAGATCTACAGAGCAAGTTCCAGGACAGCTAGAGCTATAAAAGAGACCCTGTCTCAAAAAAACAAACTCTACAGGTTAGGGATTTCTTAGCTCAGTAGCAGAGCACAAGGCCCCAGGTTTGGTCTTCAGCTCCAGGGTGGAGTAGGGAGTCAAAAAACAAACCCACCTCCTCAGAGGTAAAAAATGTAAGGAAAGCAGAACAAAACATCATATTTAGCACATAAACACCACCACTACCAAAGTGGAGATATACCTCATTACACTTTTTTTGTTTTTTTTTTGTCTTTTTTGAAACAGGGTCTCCCTGTAGCTCCAGCTGTCCTGGAACTTGCTCTGTAGACCAGGATAGCCTTGAACTCAGAGATCCACCTGTCTCTGCCTCGCAAGTTCCAGGATTAAAGGCATGCTGCACCACCACGCCCAGCCTTACACTACGTTTTTAAAAAATACTGCTCTTGCTGGGCATGGTGGCACACGCCTTTAATCCTAGCACTCGGGAGGCAGAGGCAGGCGGATCTTTGTAAGTTCAAGGCCAGCTTGGTCTACAGAGTGAGTTCCAGGACAGGTGGGGCTACAGGGAGACCCTGTCTCGAAAAGACCAAAAAATAAATAAATACTGCTCTTACCTCCTTTTTAGGCTTTCTTTCTTTCTTTCTTTTCCGTCTTCTCTTTGGAGGAGATAAGTTCTCAGTAGACATCTCATCCTCTGAACTACTACAAAACCGTGTTACTCGGCGGCGGCATGACATTCGTAAAGGAGGCTGCAAGTTGATTCCTGTGTCAGCTATCCAATCAGAGTACCGAGAAGAAGAGTCACTGAAAGAGGAGAATGTTTTAAATTGGGGCTGGAGAGGTGGCCTATCGGTTAAGAGCGCCGACCGCTCTTACAGAGGACCCGGGTTCGATCCCCAGCACCCACATGGCAGCCGAGAACCGTCTGAAACTCCAATTCCAGGAGAACTCCAGTTGCAGGGGAATCCGATACCCTCTTCTGACCTCCGCGGCATTGCACGACACGGGTGCACAAACTTGCATGCAGACAGTACATTGATACACATACAGAAATAAAATAAAAAAATTAAAAAAAAATAAAATAAAATGCATGGGACCAGGATTTAAGCGCTAATAGCGAGTTCATCCTGTAACCCTGAGGAGAAGGGAGAGAGAGCAAGGAAAGAAGGATGTGAGGTCTCAGGGATAGAACCTGAACATCCTGCTCACACAGCTGACAGACCAAAGACAGGAAGATAGAGAAAAATAGGAATCTTCACCAGGACTGGAAATTCAGAAGCACTTGTTTCTGGAGTTTGTTTTTAAGATGACCCATGCGCAACACCCAGAGAAGATTTTTGGGGGGGACTTTGTGGGTGCTAGACAAGCATTCTAACAGCTGAGCTACATCTCTAGCTCTTCTCTTTGCAAAGTACACTATAAATGAACACTACGAAGGATATCTGCTTTCTACATATAAAACACAAGAAAAATTTAAATAAAAGACCATGAATTAAAGAAAGTAACACTGTGGTCATGAAAGATGAGAAGAAGGCACAGTGGGGAACTGTCTGAGTTCAACACTGCAAGATAAACAGGGCTATGCAGATTGACTGCTCAGCAAACCCAATCTACTTAACTAATTTCATTGTACAGTTCAGTAGTGTTAATATTTCACAATTCAAAGAAATTTCTTAAAAACAATGAATAGACCTGTGTTCTAAGACACTACTGAGGGGCTGGAGAGATGGTTTAGCAGTTAAGAGCTCTAACTGTTCTTGCAGAGGACCCGCATTCCATTCCCAGCACCCACATGGTGGCTAAGAACCATCTTTGACTCAAGTTCCAGGGGAATCTGACGCCCTCTTCTGACCTCAGCGACATTGCAGGACACGGGTGCACCAACGTACATGCAGACAGTATATTCATACACATAGAAAATAATAAATAAATAAAAATTTTAAAAAGACACTCCTGAGGTCCCAGTCACAGGAGAGCAAAGGAAGATCAGAAAGGAGGCACAGAGCACACTCCTATGGTTTGAACTAAGAGAACATCACTGAAGAGACGGCAAAGGATAGACCACCAAGTAACATGGAGATGGAAGTCATGAAACCTGGATCCTTAAAGAAAATTTACACATACAGTAATAATGCAGTATAAGGACTTCAACCACTCTCACTGAATACTCCCCCCTTTAAAATGCAGTTTACCATTAAATTAATACTTTTAGTATATGTGCTACTGGGTCAAATGCTACAGTTGAAACATTAAAGACAGAGCTAGGTGTGGTGGCACATGCTTTTAATCCTAGCACTGGGAAGGCAGAGGCAGGCCGATTTCTGTGAGTTCAAGGCCAGCCTGGTCTACTAGAGAGTTCCAAGACAGCTGGGGCTATACAGAGACCCTGTCTAAAAAAAATATACCAAAAAAAAAAAGAATGCCAGGTGTGGTGGCGCACACCTTTAATCCCAGCACTCAGGAGGCAGAGGCAGGAGGATCTCTGTGAGTTCAAGGCCAGCCTGGTCTACAGAGTGAGCTCCAGGCCAGCTGGGACTAAAAGGGAGACCCTGCCTCAAAAATACAAAAAAAAAAAGACAAAAACAACAAAAACTGTTAATGTAGTTATTACTGTCACTTACAAATCTTTGCTTCTTAATACAGTTTCCACCCAAAGTCATGCCTAAAAAGCTTACAAGATCAAAAGAAAAGTTACCTTGAACTTTCACTGTAACTTTCACTTTTTCTATCACTTTTCCATTCGTCATCCTCTGAAGAACAAGAACCTTCACTTGGATCACAGGATGTCTCCTAAGTTGTGAAGGAAAAAAATCTTGATCTCTTTGTCAACATGTCATAAAAACCGATCAGTCATCACAACACCTAGAAATAACTAGAATCATTAGTGAAAATATGATCAGATAAACTTAAAAGGCAAGCACCTTTACTAAATCCTGGAAGGTGGAGTTGAGAGAAAGTCTCATGTAGCTCAGACCGTCCAAATGTCTATGTAGTAGAAAATGGCCTTGGGCTCCAGATAAAACTGCCTCCACCTCTCAAGTGCTGAAATTGCAGGTATGGGACACCACACCTGGCTTCTGAGTACTTATTTTTAATCAAGGTATTTGCCAAAGACAATATTTGTCAAACAATGCTCCCTACAACTTTCTGAAAAGAAATACAAAAGACTATCTTCTCTGACTGAAAGTAATACAGCACGAAGAGGACTTCAGCCGTTTTAAGGGGTGCAGTGGGTCCCACTGCTGATCCGCTCTTCACCCCTATGATGTGATCATCAGCATCTTTCCACACAGCTATTTGCCATTTGTGTGTCTTCACTGATGAAGGGACTTTTATTTTTGCCCCCATTGGAAAGTGGGATGCTTCCTTACTGCTCCATTTTTAGAATACTTATACATATTTAATACAAGTCTTGTCAGAAAGCAGATTTACAAGTATTTTTCCCTATTTGTAGCTTGCCTTTTTATCTTTTTAACAGTATCTACCAATGTGAGTACTGCATCTAAAACAACATTCCCACACCTGAGGACACCAAGCTTCTACATGGTCAAGTTTTACAGCTGTGTATTTTATACTGATGCTAAGTTTATGATCCATTATGAGTTGGCACCTGCTAGGTACAGGCATGCACCAATAATCCAAGCTTGAGTTAATTTATATGAAAAAAGATGGTTGCAGATTCACTTTTGGACATATGGATACACCATTCACTGAAAAACTGAGTTGTCTTTGCTGAAGATGAGTTAACCATTCATCTCTTTCTGAACTAAAACTTCCCTAACTTAGTTGTCTATATATCCTGGGCATGGTGGTGCACACCTTTAATCCCAGAACTCAGGAGACAGAGGTAAGATCAAGGCCACCGGGCGGGGTGGTTCACGCCTTTAATCCTAGCACTTGGGAGGCAGAGGCAGGCGGATCTTTGTGAGTTCAAGGCCAGCCTGGTCTACAGAGTGAGTTCCAGGACAGCTGGGGCTCTACAGGGAGACCCTGTCTCGAAAAGACCAAAAAAAATAAATAAATAAATAAAAGGCAAAACTCAAGTGGTAGAAAACAGAACAGTGATTACAAGGGGCTAGGTGAAGGGCCTCTAAAGAGGCCCCGAGGACTTCCTAACCCTTTGGAGTCCCCCAAATGGTGACATATCCTACACATCTTGATTACACCAGTGGTTGATACATGGTCAAAACTCATTTCTACTGACTCAGGTACTGGGATTAAAGGCGTGTGCCACGACACCCGGCTTAAAGATGGCTCTTAACCACCACATGGGTGATTGGAATGGAACCTGGGTCCTCTGAAAGAGCAGTTGGCTGAGCCATCTCTCTAGCCCCTAAAAAACTTTCTTAAAAGAAAATCACCAAGTACAGTGGTTCATGCATTCCTGCCAAGGAAGACCAAGTTCAAGGTTGACAGTGTCTTCATAGGGAACTACAGGCCAGCCAGAGATAGAGAATTCCTGTCCTTGAAAAAGAAACAGACAGGGCAGGGTAGGGAAGAAGAGACTGCACTTACTTGTAGCAACATAACCTAGCTGTGGAACCAAATGTTCATCTGAAGAATTTTCTCGTCCTGGCACTAATCTCTGATACTTAGTTGGATGCGGATTTCCATCTACGTCTACCAAGAATGGTGGAGGCATAAGATGAGGTGCCTGTTGAGTCTGCTCATCTAACACATAGTTGTTGGAATCTCTTATCAATGGTCGATAGTCAGTATGAAAAAACATTTGATCAGGAATCTATGAAAAGATCACAGGATACTTTGAGATTTATGTAAATCAAAGTTGACAAATTAAAGGTACTTCAAATCAGAAGCAAAAGGAAATAATCACTACAGCTAAACTATTTCAAAACCACCTTTCGTAAGTATGTATCTTTTTTTATTTATTTTGTGTATGAATGTACTGTCTGCATGTAGGTCTATGCACCCGTGTCGTGTAATGCCAAGGAGGTCAGAAGAGGGTGTCGGATTCCCCTGGAACTGGAGTTAAAGACGGTTCTCGGCCACCATGTGGGTGCTGGGGATCAAACCTGGGTCCTCTGCAAGAGCAGTTAGCGCTCTTAACTGCTAGGTCATCTCTCCAGCCCCATAAGTATGTATCTTCAAAGCTACAAGAAATCATTAAAAATCACCTTTTCATATGGTTTGCTGCATCCAAAACCAAATATCAGAAGGTGCCCATGAGAATCTGTACAGGCAAAATGCTGTCCATCCTGTGAAAACTGACAGTCAAACACAGCTCCATGTCCTTGTCCTTCAATCTAGGAAAGCCAGAGGGAAAAATTATTAGGCACATTCCAAAGTCCTCATTTTTTTTTTTATTTTATTTTTGTATATGTATGAATGTACTGTCTGCATGCAGGTCTGTGCACCCACATCGTGCAATGCCTCGGAGGTCAGAAGAGGGTCTCGGATTCCCCTGGAACTTGAGTTCTCCTGCAATTGGAGTTACAGACGGTTCTTAGCCGCCATGTGGGCGCTGGGGATCCAACCCGGGTCCTCTGCAAGAGCAGTCGACGCTCTTAACCACTAGGCTATCTCTCCAGCCCCCAAAGTCCTTTTTTTAATGTATGTATACACATATGCTACCTGTGTGCAGGTAGCATATGTGTATACAAAGGTCAGAGGACTGTATTAGATTTCCAGAACTGGAGTTACAGTTGTGAGCCTCCAAATGTAGGTTCTGAGAACCAAGTCTGAGTTTTCTGGAAGAGCATTAAGTGCTCTGAACTGCAAGCTATCTCTCTAGCCCCTGAAGCAAGTATTTTTGCTATGAAAACTTCTTTAATATGGATGAACTTCTACAATAAAATTCTTTCTGTGGAATTCTTCCCCCAGATAGGGGTCTGCATCCAGGACCTTGCACCTGTCAGGCAAGGATTCTATCAGTTAAACTTACCCCAAGGCCCCTCCAAAAAAAANATAAAATAAAAAAATACCAGAAAAAAAAATTAAAGGAAAACAAAGTTAAAGGACTGACACTGCCTAACATTGTGGCTTGGTATAAGTGCATAGTGATTTTTATTAGAGTCTTTTTATGTATATGAGTGTATTGCCTGCATGTATGTGACTGGGTTTCAGCTCTTCAGAGTATAGACTGCCACTGTTGGACTACCCAGGCTGTATCATGAAGACCAGTACAGGAAGATCAAGACAGGACGCAGTGCTTACTGGACCTCATTTGGTGACCATGGGAAGGGAAAACCCCAGTGTGGAGCACAAGGGCATATCTGATGGTGGTTTGGGCTTGCCAAGGAGGAGCTTTCAAACATGACATATTTTAGCCTAATAAAGAAAAAATATCAAGCCGGGTGTGGTGGCGCATGCCTTTAATCCTAGCACTTGGGAAGCAGAAGCAGGTGGATCTCTGAGTTCAGGCCAGCCTGGTCTACAGAGTGAGTTCCAGGACAGCTGGCGGTACAGGGAGACCTTGTCTCATAAAGACAAAAAATAAAATAAAATAAAATAAAAATCAGAAAAAACCATAAGCTGAAGATGCTAAAATCTATGATACTGTGGCATGCATATATGCATATTTTGGAGTGATGCATATTGGAAGGAATAACAACAAGAAAAAGACTGGATCAAAGAACTGACTGAAACAGTGAACTTCTGCTCAAAACAGTAAACTTCTGCACAAAGAATTTTGAGAGAGACTGAGAAAAGGATGAAAAACATGTTTGGCAGAATGCATGAGCTGTGGTGGGGTGATAATAATAATAAATAAAAAATACTATCCACAGAATGCAAAACAATATATCTGACCAAGAACACATTTAAAACACATAAAGAACCCAGGCAGCATCAAAGACAAGAAGACAAATTGAAAACTGGGCTGCAGGTCAGACTTCATGTTATCAAAGATATATAAACATAAAAGCAAATGAGCACGTACAGGACTGTCCTCAACATGCACCAACTTCCTGAACTCAGCCCCACTTCTTGGCTACAGCTGGGCTGGTTAACTGTTCATGACTAACACCCCCACCACCTTACATGGGAGGAAAGGCAGAGACTCTCACAGAGTGCCACACCTCCAACCTGAGAGTTCAGCCACACTTCCTAACCTGTCTAGTGACTCCAATCTCACTTGACAGAGGGGAGAGGCTAGAGTACATAGGCCAGGGAAAACTAAAGAAGGGTCTCTTTCCATTTTGTGCAACCATGGGGAAGCCACCCACCACCCATGCTTAGGTGAAGACTTTCCTGGACAGCCTGAGGGGAGAACTCAGACTCTTTTAAGTGAAAGCTCACCCAGTGCTCTGCACATAAGCCCAATGAACTAACTGGTTTCCCAGAGTCCAGTTTGGTGAAATGATACCTTGGTTTGTCATTATGACATTATGATTAGAAAAATGGGAAACCACAACATGCTGCTCACTGATGAACTGAAGAGCAGACATTAGGTTGGAGAGATGGCTCAGCACTTAAAAGCCTGAGTACACGATGTTCTTACAGAGGAAAAGAATTCGGAGCCCAGCATCCACATGAGGCAGTTCACACTATGTAACATCAGCTCCAGGGGCAATCCTGAGCTTCTGGTGTACTCAGGCACCCAAAGTAAGGTATCAATACCCACACACATATACATAATTAAATAACAAAAGAAACTAAAGGAAACAACAACAAAAAAGACATTACCAAGTGAAAGGATATACACAGATGGAACACATGTTTTACAGAGTAAAACAAAGTGGTATGGGTGCCTTGGAAATACCTGGGCAAGTACTCAACCATCTGCCAGATGACGCAGCAAATGAAGTGCAGATGAATGCTGTTAAGCAGCATTACAAATAATAGCCGGGACTAGAGAGATAGCCTAGTGGTCAAGAGCACCAACTGCTCTTGCAGAGAGGACCCCGGTTCGATTCCCAGCACCCACGTGGTGGCGAAGAACCATCTGTAACTCCAATTCCACAACTCCAGTTCCAGGGGAATCCAAGACCCTCTTCTGACCTCCGCGGCATTGCACAACACGGGTGCACAAACCTACATGCAGACAGTACACTAATACACATACAAAAATAAATTAAAAAACAAACAAACAATAATAGCCAAAAAGTAGAAACATGTCAACTCTCCCCCAGGTGACAAATGGATAAACAAGCTATTGGCTAGATCCATATACTTGTATATTTGTGGGCAAAAAGAAAATTTTTTTTGGTCTTTTTGAGACAGGGTCTCCCGGTAGCCCCAGCTGTCCTGGAACTCACTCTGTAGACCAGGCTGGCCTTGAAGGCGTGCGCCACCTCGCCCGGCCAAAAAGAAATATTTATACATGAAAATATGCCATATGTAAAAAAAAAAAAAATCACTGTATGGTTCCAAAATATGCAAATTTACAGATAAGAGACTTAGTTGGCAGAGGTTGGGGAAAATGGATATAAGGGTTTTCATCACTGATGAAAATGTTTAGAAATTAATGTTAATAATGACAACTCCACCAAGTAACTAAAATCACTGTGTTATATGGCATTTATATTTCAATAAGACAATTTTTTAAAGCTGTTGCTAAAATGTTCAGTCAAGTCAAGCATGGTGGTACACACCTTAACACCACCACCCCTGAGGCAGAGGCAAGTGGATCTTTTTGAGTTCAAGACCAGCCTGGTCTACATAGAGTTCCAGGCCAGCAAAGTGTGAGTCCCTATTTCAAAAAATGAAAAAAATAAAAAATATTCCAGAGAGGAATTCGGAAAATCCCAACACTCAGAAAGCTAAAGCACAAAGCTAACAAAGACAATCTGGGATACATAGCAAGACCCCATCTCCAAATTTAAAATAAAAATAACAAATTCAAAGTCACGTCAGACACCTGGGAAATAAGAATTACTGGAGCTCAGGAACTCAAACTGGCCTTGCAGGCCAAGTAAAATCATGGTCTCTCTTTAACAGCCCTACTGAGTCAAAAACAAAACTGTGAAAATTCACCTTTATTTCTGTTATTGTCAAATAAATTTGGAGTGGATTCAAAGTAAAGGATTAGACTAGGCCTGATCCAGAGATGCCGCCAAGACTAACAACCTGATTTCCATCCCCAGAGCCCACATGATAGTAAAAAAAAATAATTCCTGCAAGCTGTCCACTGACCTCACACACACAACTCAGCATGCACACAACATGCAACACAAAATAAATGTTAAAAAAAAATTCTAAGTCCAGGCGTGATGGCGCATGCCTTTAATCCCAGCACTCAGGAGGCAGAGGCAGGCAGATCTCTGTGAGTTCCAGGCCAGCCTGGTCTACATAGTGAGTTCCAGGCCAGCTGGGGCTACGGGAGACCCTGTCTCAAAAAGACAAAAAAAAAAACAAACCTAATAAAATCTTTTAAAAAGATGACACACTCAGCCTGACTTAGTAGCACAGGCCTAGAATCCCAACTACTTGGCAAGCAGGACTTTAGGTCCAAGGCACAACTGTACCACTTAGGGAGACAACCAAATAAAAGAATTTCAAAAGGACTGAGACTACCTCATTCAACTTGTCTAGCAAGCACAAGACCCTAGGTCTCATCCCCACACATACACAAACTTAGGTGATTCATATAGTGATCCTATCAAAGTTATCCCACTCACTTGTCTTACAGAGCCTGAAGATTCATCTCCAGAAGATGACTCACAGCGGCCAATATTTCTTCTCCTGTAATTTGGATATTTACGCCTACATGTCCGTTGTCTAGACTGTGACCCCAAAACCATAGAATTTGACTAAAACAAAGACAGGAGTATTACCAACAAAATAGGCACTGTATTGGGTTCACAGAAGATTTAAGGAGGAAAAATAAAATTAACATCTGTTAATATACATTGCTAATTCAAAGGTGGCATTTCTACTTTTTGGTTCCTTGGAATAACTTTGTTAAGACACAGCAGAGTTACATGCTTTACGCTACCTTCTAAAAATAGGATACATCAGGCTACTTATTGTAGCTCAGTTGGTAGGGTGCTTGCTTACCATGTACAAACCATGACATTGATCTTAAACACCACATAAGACCTTAAGCAACAACTGTACTTTAGCAGAGTTACTGTTATGTTGCTAAATCAAAAAGAACACTCGAAAAAGACCCAAAAAAAAAAAGAACACTCAATTTTGATTTCATTATCTGCTCATTCCTAAGAAAACAGAATTTAAATACCTTTTGTGAGAGCTGAAAAGTCTTCTTTTTTCTTCCAATTACATAGAGATTTCTCTCCTCTTCACCTCTCTCTATTCGAAAGTCTTCCAACTTCCTACAAAATTCAATATCCAGTTATTAAGACGTTCTTGAATTGATAATAGTAAAAGTTAATCATTGTTTTAAGAATCCTAAGTTTATAAAAATTTTTAATTATCACATAAATTTCTTCAAGCTAAAACAAAACTGATAGCCTGGGCATGGTACTTATAATCCCAATATTTGGAGGGCTCAGGTAGGAGGGCTGCCAGAAGTTCAAGCCTAGCCACTGAACCCTCCCCACAAAGAAAGACTGGTGATTTGAATGGAAATGTCTCCCACATTCACCAAGTATCCAGACATTTTGTCCCCAGTTAGTAACACTGTTTTGGAAGGTCTCAGACAGTGTGACCATGATGGAAGGAAGCACATCACTGGAGGAGGGTTTAACAGAGGTGTTTTGTTTTGTTTTTACACAAAACCAAATATCAAAACCCAGTATTAGCAAGAATTTACTGGTGTGGAAAGCATAACTGAACTCCAAAGGTGGTTGTGTCAGAAGGCTGACATGGCAATTTCCTCATGACAGTTCAGCAGAGACAGAGTTTCTTAGGCCAGACATGAATGTACACGATTTTAATCCCAGCACTCAGGAGGCAGAGGCAGGCAGATCTCTCTGAGTTCAAGGCCAACCTAGTCTACACAGTGAGTTCCAGGACATCTGGGACTACAGGGAGACCCTGTCTCAAAAATACCCAAAAAAAAAAAAAAAAAAAAAAAGAAAAAGAAAAAGAGAAAGAGAGAGAGAGAGAGAGAGAGAGAGAGAGAGAGAGAGAGAGTTCTTAAGCCTTGCTGGATGTGCAGTCACTCTCTGCTTCCTGTGCCTGCTCCAGGATGTGACAGTACTTCAGTCTCAGCTCCAGCCACCTCTGCCACCATGCCTACCCCAACCACCGTGGACTCTTGATTCCTCTGGAACCATTAGATTAAATAAACTCTTACTTTTATTAGTGTTTTGTTTTATTTTGTTTTGTTTTTAATTTATTTCTGTATGTTTATGAACATACTGTCTGCATGCAGGTGTGTGCACCTGTGTCGTGCAATGCCGCAGAGGTCAGAAGAGGGTGTCGGATTCCCTGGAACTGGAGTTCTCCTGGAATTGGAGTTTCAGATGGTTCTCAGCCACCATGTAGGTGCTGGGGATCGAACCCGGGTCCTCTGTAAGAGCGGTCGGTGCTCTTAACTGCTAGGCCATCTCTCCAGCCCAGTCATAGTGTTTTATCACAACAACAGAAAGTTAACTATTATACTGTTTAATTTTTAATGTAGATAAGATCTCATTATGACATTATAAAAGCTGGGAGATCCTATTTTTCATACTGAATATAAAAATATTTATCCATTCATATTATGATTGGCCCTACTACGACCAACTAAAGTGGGATGTCCCATGATTTTCTAAGACTACATTTAAGAATACTAGAAGCAATGCACTCTCTACCCAAACAATTCAACCATGTTTTATACCTCACATTAAACAAAAATAACAGTTCCTAGTTTTGCTAATTGCTCTTCACTTATACCATATAGAAGACAATTTTACTAGGACTAATTTTAAAGAAGAAACTTGCTACTTTAAGCTCAAAACTGGTTTTTTTTTTGGTCTTTTTGAGACAGGGTCTCCCTGTAGCCTCAGCTGTCCTGGAACTCACTCTGTAGACCAGGCTGGCCTTGAACTCACGAAGATCCGCCTACCTCTGCCTCCCAAGTGCTAGGGAGTGCGCCACCACGCCCGGCAAAACTGGTATTTTTTTAAGCTGGAAATAGTGGCACAAACCTTTAATCCCAGCAATCAGGAGGCAAAGGCCGGGACAGAGTTGGGGGGGTGAGGGGGGTGTCTCTGTGAGTTCAAAACCAGCCTAGTCTACATAATGAGTTCCAGGCTACCAGGACAGTTGGGGGTACATGGAGACCAAACTTTTAATCCTAGCACTTGGGAGGCTCTGTGAACTCTGTGAGTTCAAGGCCAGCCTGGTCTACATAGCAAGTTCCAGGGGTGGGGGAGCCCATGGGAGAGATGGCTCATTGATTAAGTGCTTGCTGCTCTTCCAGAGGACCCAAGTTCAGTTCCAAGCACCCATATTGGGAAGCCCTCAACTGCCTGTAACTCCAGCTCTAGGGGATTCAATCCAATGTCTTCCTCTGGCTTCTGTGGATGCCCACAAGTATGCAGCACATACATAGCAAAAACAACATAGATGAGCTGGAGAGATGGCCTAGCGGTTGAGAGCGCTGACCTCTCTTACAGAGGACCCGGGGTTCAATCCCAAGCGCCCACATGGCAGCCGAGAACCATCTGAAACTCCGATTCCAGGAGAACTCCAGTTCCAGGGGAATTTGACACCCTCTTCTGACCTCCACAGCATTGCACGACATGGGTGCACAAGCCTGCATGCAGACAGTACATTCATACACATAAAGAAATAAAAAAATAATAATAAAAAAAAATAAAAACATAGACATGAAGCCAGGCGTGGTGGCGCACGCCTTTATTCCTAGCACTCAGGAGGCAGAGGCAGGCGGATCTTTGTGAGTTCAAGGCCAGCCTGGTCTACAGAGTGAGTTCCAAGACAGCTGGGGCTACAGGGAGACCCTGTCTCGAAAAGACCAAAAATAAATAAATAAATAAATAAATAAATAAAAAATAAAAAGAAATCATCTAGATTTTTCAAAATACTGAAAGGATAAAAACATGATGAAACAGAACTAGCAGTGAGAGTTTGCTGCAGTAACAATGTTGGAGCCTTTTCTCCAATAATTAAAATAGATTTTCATCCATTACTAAAATGATTATTTCTAGAGCTAATGGAAAAGATGTATAAATAATTACATCAACACATTCTTGCAAACAATGTAAATAGGTATCCTAAAACAAACCTAAATATGCCTAGTGGTACCTCTGGTACAACCACTCTTCTTTTCCAGGCCTGCAGATCTCGTTCTGTAGCCATCTGACTCCGGGGAGCATTTTGATGCATCTGACGAACACCTTCAACCTGCCCACTTCGACGCAGACCGATATTGGGAGGAGATTGAATGTCTAAACTCAGTCTTCTTAAACCTAATAAAAAATTATCAAGAATAAAAAAAAAAATTATCAAGAAGTGATTCCAAAATAATTCAAATTACTACCCTTTTAATATAAAATAAAAATATATTCCTCCTACTAAGATAAATACAAAAATCAATAAAAAGGCACTGAAAAATCCTGCAAGAAAGATCTTAATCTGACTAAAATAAGAATGTGGAATACTAAACAAACATTGGTAAACTTCAATTTCAGTTTGTTTGTTTGTTTGACACAGGATCTCCCTATAGCCCCAGCTGGCCTTGAACTCACTCTGTAGACCAGGCTGGCCTTGAACTCACAGAGATCCACCTGTCTCTGCCTCCCAAGTGCTAGGATTAAAGACGTGCACTACCACACCTGGCTGAAAGACTGTTCTTAGCCACCATGTGGGTGCTGGGAATGGAACCCAGGTCCTCTGGAAGAGTAGTTGGAGCTTTTACCGCGGAGCCATTTCTGCAGCAAGAGCAACACTATGACCTCAGCTTACAAGCAGGCCAAACTGGTGGTGGTGCACACCTTTAACCCTAGCACTCAGGTCAGCCCTGTCTACAAAGTGAGTTCCAGGACAGCTAGCTGGGACTACAGGGAAACCATCTCAAAAGACCGAGGAAAAAAAAAAATACCCAAAAAACCCCCTCACATTAGATACCAGGTATGGTGGATCTCTGTGAGTTCAAAGCCAGCCTGATTGAGTTCCAGGCCAGCTGGTGCTACATGGGACACTTGGTCTCAAAAAGATGTAAAGAAGGACGGACACTAACATGGACACGGACCAACATGTAAGGAAGGAGGGAAGGGAGGGGGTAAGGAGGGGAAGAGAGGGAAAACTTTTTTTTTTGGTCTTTTTGAAACAGGGTCTCCCTGTAGCTCTGGCTGTCCTGGAACTCACTATGTAGACCAGGCCGGTCTTGAACTCACAAAGATCCTGCCTCTGCCTCCCAAGTGCTAGGATTAAAGACATGTGCCACCAAGGCAGGCAGATTTTTGTGAGAAAAAAAAAAAAGAGACTGTCACATCAAATGCTGTTCCAAATATGCCAACTCTTACCAAGGTAAAAACTTCATAAGAGTAACAACAACTGCATTCTATGTACCCTATTCTATGTACCAGACTTGTGTGGTGGTTAGCTTGATACACTCTACAATCACCTAGGAATAGAGTCTCAATGGGGGATTGTCTAGATCAGGTTGGTCTGTGGTTGTCTGTTGGGAGGTTGTTTATTACCTTACTTCATGTGGGAAAACTCACTGTGGGCTGGCATCATTCTAGGAGTCAAGAAAGTAAGTTGAGTAGAACACGAAGGCCTTGATCTCTGCTCTGGGCAGGAGATGTGATATGACTAGTTCTGAGTTCTTGCAGCCTTGGCATGCCTACTAGGCTAGGATGAACCCTTTCTTTCTCCCCTTGGGTTGCTTTTGTCATGGTGTCTTATCTTGGCAACAGAAATGTGACTCAGTCTTGCCTACAATGGTTAATTTGACTACCCTCACAAAAAGACAACTCCAAATACAGAGAAAATGTGTAAAACAACAGGGCTGAGGTGTTCAAAGGTATAAGTAATATGAAAACCCTCTATACACTGGAAAAAACACAGTAATTAAATACCACAATCCACAGTTTTTTTTTTTTTTTTT
>VZQC01002871.1:190279-249499 GCA_009823505.1 Rhizomys pruinosus
AGGAAGGAAGGAAGGAAGGAAGGAAGGCGGGAAGGAGGGCGGGAAGGAAGGAAGGAGGGAAGGAGGGAAGGAGGGTGGGTGGGTGGGTGAAGCCAAGTAGGGTGGAAAAGTAACAGGACAAAGAATTCTTTTTATTTATTTTTTTTTTATGTGTGTGAGTGTACTATCTGCATGTAGGTTGGTGCACCCGTGTTGTGCAATGCCATGGAGGTCAGAAGAGGGCGTCGGATTCCCCTGAAACTGGAGTTAAAAACAGTACTTAGCCAGCATGTGGGTGCTGGGAATCGAACCCCAGTCCTCTGCAAGAGCAGTCAGTGCTCTTTACAGCTGAGCCATCTCTCCAGGCCAGGATAAAGAATTCTAAGTCAGCCCCGGCTACATAATGAATTCAAGACCAGTCTGGACTACAAGAGGCCCTGTCTGCCTGGAAAAAAAAAGGGCAGTTAAGAAAGCTTGCTTTTCTTCTTAGTTCTCTTCTTAATACACACAGGCAAGCAGGTTAGAACATGCTCTCCCATGCACAAAGACACACACACACACATAAATAAAAACAAACTTAAAGTACGATCTTCTGCCAGGCATGGTGGCAAAGGCCATTAATCCCAGCACTCGGGAAGCAGATCTCTGTGAGTGCAAGGCCAGCCTGATCTACATAGTTCTAGGCCAGCTGGGACTACAAAAATAGACACACGCACCCCCTCAAAAAAAAGGTATTAGATCAAAAAAAAAAAAGGTACTTTTTTTGTTTTTGCTTTGACAAACTGATCAATGCTACAACAAACTTCCATGGAGAAAGTACTTCTGTCTACTTGATTGAAGGCCACTTCTGTATGTGCCTGTGATGACATTCCCACAGACAAGTAGATCATAAAGAATCTGACATCAATGGATTAACCACATGTCAGGTTCATAGCACAGCATTACTGGGAGGTGCTGCAGGGGAGAAGGTGGGTCTAGCTGGAGGCAGGAGGTCACTGAGTACATGTTCTTAGAGTCTATATCCTGCCCTAGACTCTTCCCTTGCTTTTCTGTTCTTCACTTTCTGACCATCTTAACATAAACTGCTCTGCTCTATCACATCCTCCAGCACAACCACACTTTCTAAGGCCTACCAGACAATGCTGCCTGAGGAACAAAATGTCCAAATACTTGGAGCCTATGGGGGACATTCTCATTCTAACCACCACACCATGTTAAAACCTCAACAACAATGAACCAAAATAAATCCTTTCCCCTTTTGTTCATAATGGCAGATTTGGTCACAAGTGGCCAAATGTGTTACATTAATTTGGACATATGAGACTCAAATATCAGTACACAATATTTCAATTAGAAATAGCTCTTCATGGGGCTGGAGAGATGGCCTAGCGGTAAAGAGCACAGACTGCTCTTGCAAGAGGACCCAGGTTCGACCCCCAGCACCCACATGGCAGCTGAGAACAGTCTGTAACTCCAATTCCAGGAGAACTCCAGTTCCAGGGGAATCCGACACCCTCTTCTCACCTCTGCAGCACTGCACAAAACGGGTGCACAAACCTACATGCAGACAGTACATTCATACACATACAAAAATAAAAAAAAATAAAAAAAAAAAGAAGCCGGGCGTGGTGGCTCAGGCCTTTAATCCTAGCACTCAGGAGGCAGAGGCAGGAGGATCTTTGTGAGTTCAAGGCCAGCCTGGTCTACAGAGTGAGTTCCAGGACAGCCAAGGCTACAGCGAGACCCTGTCTCGAAAAGACCAAAAAAAACAGAAATAGCTCTTCATAAGGTGCAGCAGCAAATAGAGTCTTCCCAACAGCATTAACAAAAGATGGGGCCTTGCACCCAGCACCCGGCGCCATTGACTCAAAGATTATTCCTGGACAAACTGTCAGCCCATGAAAGGAAACAGCCAGAATTGACCAGAGTCCAAAACGACAGCTCCAGAGAAAGTAGACTGTTTTGCTTCTCATCCACCTGTGCCCCTTTTCTAAGCCTAGGGAACAATTTTCAGAAGAGGGGGCAGGGTAGAATGTAAGGGCTGCGATTGGGGTGAATGGTGAAACTACAGCAATATAGACTGCACACTTATTTGATCAACTTGATTGGACATACAAATCCCCCAGCTGGANAAAAAAAAAAAAAAAAAAAAAAAAAAAAAGAAATGCATTCTATTTTCCTAAAAACAACATAAATCCAATCTTACACTTACCGGTCACCATTGTTACAAAACTGGATACTATCAACTTTGTCCTAAAGGAGAAGAAGCAAATACGAAAATTATTAACTACATTAGTTTATAAATTTAATAAGCAAGTTTGCATACTAGGAAATATATTTGGCTTAACAAGAGATCTACTTAGCCCAATCATTCTACATGTATTATGATTTGTAGAAGTAACTCTATAGAGACTACGAAGATTACAAACACATTTTTCAAGAAAACCACATTCAGTAGAAAAAAAAACTTACAAAAAATTATAGCTGTATTTAAAATTACATCCAGTGAAATGACTTCTGTGAGGGCCAGTGAGATGGGTCAGCAGGTAAAGCTGCTTTCTCTCACCCATGATGACTTCAATCCCTAGAAACCATTTACATGCAGTTCCCACTATGTGCAAGATGAGTACAGAATAAGAAAAAAGCATCCTGTACCTCAACATCTTCATTGTCAAAGTTTTTTGTTTTCGATTCTTAAGGTCCAGTCCCATGTAGCTCAGGCTAGCCTCAAGCTGCTCACTCTGTAGGCAGGAACAACCCTAAACTGATACTGCCCCGGGTCCCAGTTCTAGACTGACAGGTCCGTGCTGCTATACCCAGCTTCGTGTTTATAAGTAGAGAAAATTCTCTACATTTTTATTTTTCTAATTGTTCACTATAATTCAGCAAAATCTTATACAAATATACTTGGTGCTGGAGGTGCAGTTCAGAAGTCAGCACTTAGGAAGCAAAAGCAAGCAGATCTCTGAGCTTGCAGTCAGCCTGGTCTTCATGTCAACTTTCAGACCAGGCAGCAGTAAGAAGAGACCTGTCCAAAATAGGGAAGAAGAAAGGGAGGAAAAGAGGGAGAGGTGGAGGAAAGGAGGAAGGGAGGGAGGGAGGAAAAGAGAGATGGAGGGAAAGAAAGAGAGATGAAGAGAGGGAAAGAGGGGGAGAAGGGGAGAGGAGAGGGGGAGAGGGGAAGAGGGAGAGGGGGAGAGGGGGAGAGGAGAAGGGGGGAGACGGGGAGAGGGAGAGAGGGAGAGGGGAAGTGGGAGATGGGGGGAGAGAGAGAAAACTAGGAGCTTTTAGAAGTTCCCAGCACCCATGTGGTATGGCTCACGACCACCTGGATTCAGGGAAATCAGGTGTCTTTATTGTGGCCTCTGCAGGCACCTGCACTTACAAGCACATGCCCACACCTTGGTATGCCGGAATACACAAATAAGTACAGCAAAGTTTGAGACTAACATAAGCTACAACAGGAGACACTGCCTTAAAAAGCCAAAGGAGGAAAACAACATTGAAAATAAAATCAATCTGTGAAATAGGAACAGAAAAAAAAAACTAAAATAAAAAATTGGAACGCCAACAGTCCTTAGCAGTAATAAGATTAACAATAAATTTATAGAATTTTAAAAATGAATGCTTACAGTATGGCTCTCAAGTTCTGCAATTTTCTCGGGTGCTTCAAACCCCAAAAAGTACATTCGGATTACATGATCAGTACTACCTGTAGCTAAAAACATGCCACCTGAAATGGAAGGTGAAGTTTAAATATCTCGTTAATAACAAATACATAAATGAAGCAACATTGTGTAAATGTAGAAAGATCCTCCCTTCCAAAATTAGGTTTATCTCAATAGATCCATCACGTAGCTCATTACATAAGCTTATAAAACTGAACTCAAGACTTTGATGAACAAAGTTATTTCCACTGAGAAATGTTCATCTCACTGGGCTTTACTAGGTGCAGCGAAGAAAGTGTCATATTGAGTGCCAGTGTTCTAAAAGCTGGACAAGACAGATGCTTTCTAAACAACCTACACACAAATACCCAACTTTGGAAAGCAAAGCTCATTTGTGACATTCCCACCTTTCTCATGGAAATATCTTGGGCCCATTCTAAGAATCTTACCTAACAAGTTCACCATACAAGAAAAAATTTCACCAAGACACTGAGTGGAAGACAAATGTCAACTAGCACTGACAGCTAGGCAGTAAGCACTGCAGCAGATCCTGCACATGGTGCATCACAAGAGCAGCTCATGGGCACCGTGAGCCTCTTGTTGCAATTATTTATCAGTGACTCTGAGGAATCCAAGGGGGACACAAAGAGGTAGAAGGACATATGAAAAACACTAAGATGAGCTGCTCCATGGGGACAGGCACCCGTAACAGCCACACCCACTCTCTGGTGTCAGACTTGGTCCCAGGTTATTCTCTCCCTCAAACTTAGTACTTAAAAATTTATATTATGATCTTGGAGCCAGGTGTGGTGGCGCACGCCTTTAATCCTAGCACTTGAGAGGCAGAGGCAGGTGGATCTCTGTGAGTTCAAGGCCCACCTGGTCTACAAAGTGAACTCCAGGCCAGTTGGGACTAAAGGGAGACCCTGTCTGAAAAAGACCTAAAAAAAATATATATATGTTATGATCTTGTAAACTCCGAAAACCATTACCATGAATCTAAAACTAATACAAAATGGAACAAAGTCACATAGGCCAAACTTATCTTAAAGTTCTTCATTGTAATGGATGACACAGTAATGCTTAAAAAAAAAAAAAAAAAAAAAAAAAAAAAAAGATCTAAAACGCCATCTTACCAACACTGAAAGAAGAGCACAGCATCTGAACACCTGGCCGAGGCTTTTCTGTGAACTTCAGGGGGCGTGGACTTTAAAAAGAAGATACTGCTTTAGAATACATGTTATCACATTTAAAATACCCGTTTCATGTTTATTATGCGTGTATGACATGTGAATATGGGTGAACACGTGTGATGGGAGCATTCATGGTCAACTGGTTCCCTCCTTCCACCTTGGGATCATCCAGGAATCAAACTCAGGTTATCAGGTTTACCCAGCAAGCACTTTTTTCTCATGAGCAAGCAATCTCTCTGGCCCAAAGGTAATGGTTTTAATCTAGCATATTTAAACATTATGGTCTTGGGCTCAGGATGTAGCTTAATTGGTAGATTGCTTGCCTAAGATGGACAAAGCTCTGGGTTTGATCTCTAGGACCACATAAAGGGGGCACTGTAGGACACAACTACAATCCTAGCATTAGCGAAGTGGAGGCAGGGGAAGCAGGAAGAAGTTCAAGGTCACACTTGGCAAGCCGAGACGCTAACTTGAGCCTCACAGAAAAAATAAAGCCAAGAGGCTAGAGAAATGGCTCAGCAGTCAAGAACACTGGCTGCTCTTGCAGAGGACCTGGGTTCAGTTCCCAGGACCCACGTGGCAGTTAACCACCAGCCTAACTCCACTTCCAGGGGGATCTAACACCCTATCCTCGCTTCTGTGGGCATTGCATGACACATATACATCCCCACACATACATGCAACCAATAAACTTATACACATAATTAAAATAAAATAAAGATAACTAAAAAATAAAGCCAGGCATGGTGGCACACACCTTTGATCCCGGCAGTTGGGAGGCACAGGCAGATAGATCTCTGTGAGCCCAGCCTGTTCTACATAGCCAGTTCCGAGACCAGCTGGAGCTACAGGGAGACCTTGTTTCAAAAGACCAAAAATAAATAAAATATGGGGGATGTATATGCATGTGTACCTGGATGTGCTTTCCCGGAAATGTGGGCAGGCCAAAGGTCAACATCAGGTATCTTCTTTTATCGGCTACTATTTTTGGAGACTGGGTCTCTCACAGAATCCAGAGCTTGCCATGTTAGCGAGGACCAGGTGGCCAGTGAGCCCCAGGGATCTGCATGTCTCCATTCACCCCAGTACTGGGATTAAATAATGCTAGGGATCCAGACTTGGGTCATCATGCTTCGGTGACAAGCACATTAGCTGGCATGGAACTCCCTATGCAGACCGTCCCAGGTTGGCTTGGCTATTACAGCAATACACCTGCCTTTGCCTCCCCAGCGCTGGGGTTAAAGGCTAACGACACCATGCCTGGCTCCAATCCCATTTTCAAGTGAAGTGACCAAGACTCAAGAGACTGCAGGTGAACCTATTATCAAGGCTACAAAGTAGGGTATAACCAGCCACTGGAATTCAGCACCATGTGCAAAAAAATGAATACAAGTCCCTTCTTTCTAGTCTTATTTTTTAAAAATCAAAAGAGCCAGAAGTGTAGCTCAGTGATACGGTGCTTCCCTGGCCTGTGTGAAAGGAGGCCTTGGGTTCACTCTTCAGCATGGCAAACAAAAACTAAAGAAACCAGCACAACGGCAAACTGCATTCCAAAACACTCCTGAGACCAGGCAGGGAGGATCACCTGAACCCAGGAGTTTAAGGGCAGACTCAGCCAACATGGCAAATTCCCATCTAAAGAAAAATAAATAAAAATCACCTAACCTAACACCTCCCAAGCACCATATCAACATGTGATCTATAATAACACCATCAGAATGATGCAAATCGTTTCGTATAGCAAATCTCCTAAATAGTTCAGAATGCATCTGCTACAATACATCTCAATGTAAATACTGAGTTGGAGGTGGGGAAATAGCTCAAAGCCACAGTGCTTGCTATGGACATACAAGGTCCTGGACTTGCTCTCAAACATGGCAAAAAAATAAAATAGGAGAAACTACTTCATCTGTATTCCAATCTCCTAACCTTAAAGGTCTGTAGGTTGCGTAGTCTATATAGCAAGTTCCAAGGTAGTCAGAGTTCCACAATGAGAACTCGAATCAAAACTTTAAAGCTGTGACTGGCGAGAAGGCTCAGCAGTTAAGAGCACTGGCTGCTCTTGCAGAAGCCTGGGATTCAATTCCCAGCACCCACATTAAGGATGGCTAACAACCATCCTTAACTCCAGTTCCAAGGGCTCTGAAACCCACTTCTGTCCTCTGTAGGCATTGCAGGACACAGGTGTGCTTACATACATGTAGGCATAACACTCATAACACATAATATAAAAATAAATAAAAACAATTTTTTAAATGTAAAGTTTTATAGTAACTGAATCCAAATATCAGCTTTTAAATTTAACGATTCAGTTCTTCAAGTACACTAGACACATTAGATGTACTCAATATTCACACATAGCTTGTGCTACCACTGTGAATCTCACAGCAATGGTTCCAATGAGGCAAGTGCTCCTGCCCAGCTTTTGATTACACACCTAACGTTTCTAACATTTAAAAAAGATGTTCCGCCGGGCGTGGTGGCGCACACCTTTAATCCTAGCACTTGGGAGGCAGAGGCAGGCGGATCTTTGTGAGTTCCAGGTCAGCCTGGTCTACAGAGTGAGTTCCAGGACAGCTGGGGCTACAGGGAGACCCCAAAAAAGACAAAAAGACAAAAAAAAAAAAAAATGTCCCATATACGTACTATTTGATACCTTACACAAAAATGTGGAAGATAAAAAAGCTAAGCTTTTCTGCTACAGTATAGTCAATATCAAAGGCATGCAGTGATACAAATTAATCAGAAGTAAAAAGGCAGCAGAAACCAGGTGTCCTGGCAACACACCTTTAATCCTAGCACTCAGTAGCAGAGGTAGGGAGATCTCTGTGAGTTTAAGGTCAGCCTGTAGCCTGGTCTAGATAGTGAGTTCCAGGCAGGCTAGGGCTACAGGGAGACCCTGTTAGGGTCAGGGTTAGGGTTAAGGTTAAGAGACAAAAAAAGGCAGCACAAAAGGTAATTGTAATTTCTCTTTATAATCAAACTTGTCCTTAGATTAATCACCATTACACTAAAAAGGACTTGTTACATAAAGCCACTTACCTGAATTTCAGGGATTCTAAATCCCACTGCCAAAAGCAAACGGTCCCATCAGCACCAGTGGAAACCATGTATCTTTGAGGGTCTTTGGCCATGGGGCTAAACTAAAAATGAATAACATATAAATCACTTTCCAGAGCTTCAACTTAAGTTATAGTGTAAGGTTTCCTAAGTTAACCTCAACTGACGTGCTTTCTTAGCAAAATACAAATTCAAACTATGGGTGGTACCTATAAAGTGAAAAGTCTTAACGCTATATATTACATACATACAGAAGTCTTTCTCACAAGCTAATTTTCAAAACAAATGAACAACCAGAAAATTTTTCAACAAGTCACAATTCAGTCTTAGGACAGTAAAGCATACCAGCACCTCGATAAATAACAATACTCAGTAAAACAAGTACGATAACAGGATGCCCTTGAAAAGCAGACCAAAATGCAAGGTAAAGGTGCCTTTTGGAGGTTGGGGGGGGGGGCAGGATCGTTATTTTATGTAGCTCTGGCTGGCCCAGAATTCACAATGCAGACCAAACTGGCCTGGATCTCAAAAGAGATCAGCCTGCCCCTGCCTACTGAGGACTGGGATTAAAGGCATGCACCACCACACCAAACAGCCACTGAATTCTTCAATTTGGCTACATATTTCAGTCCCCCAGTTTCCTTTATACTCATTTTAGTCACCAAAATTAAGCACCACCTGGATCTTGAATCTTCTCTGCCATCTACTGCTTCTTTTCTCATGGCTAGGCAAGTCTTTTTTTTTTTTTCCTTTATATTTTTTCTTTTGCAATTCCAGGCTGCGCCTAGTCCAGAAGCAGTAAAAGAATTTGAAGCTGGGTTTCACTGTCTGTAAGGCAGATGTGTTTCTAGCTCATAGAATGAATGCATACATACCAGCTGTGCTTTTAATAAACTGAGGAATGAGTTGGGCGTGGTGGCGCACGCCTTTAATCCTAGCACTTGGGAGGCAGAGGCAGGTAGATCTTTGTGAGTTCAAGGCCAGCCTGGTCTACAGAGTGAGTTCCAGGACAGCTGGGGCTACAGGGAGACCCTGTCTCGAAAAGACCAAAAAATAAAAAAATAATAAATAAATAAACTGAGGAATGGTAATTATTATTTATTATTTTATCTGTATGACTGTATTGCGTGCATGTAAGTGCACTTGTATCATACAATGCCCATGGAGCTCAGAAGAGGGTGTCAGATTCAATCCCCTAAACTGGAGTTATGGAGAGTTGTTAGCTGCTATGTGGGTGCCGGGAACTGAATCTGGGTCCTCTGCCATTACTTTTTTACACCTCTTCTATATGGCAGTAAGGACTAGAACAAAACTTGAAACCATTAACAAGCCCCAATGACATTCTAATAATATGAAAATTACCACTATCCAAGCGGATTTTTCTTTTTTTTTTTTGGTCTTTTGAAGACAGGGTGTCCCTGTAGCCCCTGCTGTCCTGGAACTCACTCTGTAGACCAGGCTGGCCTTGAACTCACAAAGATTCCCCTGCCTCTGCCTCCCAAATGCTAGGATTAAAGGCTTGCGCCACCACACCGGCTCCAAACAGATTTTTCGAATCTATTCAGCAAGTGATAAGCACATGCAGAGTGCCACATTACCAAAGGAATTGTTCTAAACAAAACCAGTGTTCCACTTCTACATTACAGAATTCCGCAATGGCTGTAAGACATCCACTTGAGTTAGTTTTCTCATTTGCCGCTCTACTTCCTCTAAGCTCATAGCATAGGATAAAACATTTACCTGTGAAAGTTAGCTAGGATTTGAATAACTTTTTTATGTGAGACAGGGTCTCCCTGTAGTCCTGGAACTCCTATGTAGACCAGGCTGGCCTTGAACTCACAGAGAACTGCCTCTGCTTCTCGAGTGCTGGCATTAAAGGCGTGGACCACCATACTTAGTGGATTTGACCGAGTTTTTGGACAGTAAGCTATCCCAAGGTTGGGAATGTAGCTTAGTTTCTACAGTACTTGCCAAGCATGCACGAAGTCTGGGGTTTTATCTCCAGTACTGCACTGGACATGGTGGTACACACCTATAATCCTACCATGTGAACACTGGTAGAGGCAGCAGGATCAGAAGTTCAAGATTACCCTTGGCCATACATCAGGTTCAAGGTCAACCAGAGAGCTCCATGAGACCTCAAAAAATTGGTGATTTCTCCAAAGAATGATATAATTCCTGGCTAAATGGGCACCTCCAAAGAATCTTACTTGACTTTCAAGATAAAACACTATTTCAATTCCATCTTTACACTAGAATAACTTTTTAAAATAAATTTTTAGGGTTTTTGAAGATTCTATTATTTATTATGTCCATGCGGAGGGCACCTGTATGTAAAGATGTGTGTCCCTGGTACCTGAGAGAGACCAGAAAAGGGCACTGGATCTCGAGAACTAGAGTTAGAGGTGGTTGTAAGGTGTCTGATGTGCTGGGAAATGAACCTGGGATCCTTGAGACATCAGCAATCTCTCCAGCCCCATTTCTCTGGCACAAGTATGTGTGTACATGCACACAGGCAGAAGTCAGAGGACAATTTGCAGGAGTGGGTTCTCCAGGGATCCAGCTCAGGTCATTAGGCTTGGTGCCAGGTTCCTTTACCCACTGCACCCATCTCTCTACTCCAAAATAACTTTTTTAGCTTGTATTTTTGAAGATACTGTACAGAAGCGCTGTCACCTTTTATCATAGAACTTCACACTAACTCAATTTAAAAAGTCTCTAACATGCCGGGCGTGGTGGTGCACGCCTTTAATCCTAGCACTTGGGAGGCAAAGGCAGGCGGATCTTTGTGAGTTCGAGGCCAGCCTGGTCTACAGAGTTCCAGGACAGCTGGGGCTACAGGGAAACCCTGTCTCAAAAAGACCAAAAAATTAAATAGTCTCTAACATATAGCCTAGGAGAACTCACATGAGAAAATGGAACTATCTCTGTATTTTTTATTAATTTTATTTATTTCTGAATGTGTATGAATGTACTGTCTGCATGCAAGTCTGTGCACCCATGTCATGCAATGCCACAGAGGTCAGAAGATGGTGTTGGATTCCCCTGGAACTGGAGTTCTCCTGGAACTGGAGTTTCAGATGGTTCTTGGCCGCCATGTGGGTGCTGGGGATCGAACCCCGGTCCTCTGCAAGAGGGGTCGGCGCTCTTAACCGCTAGGCCATCTCTCCAGCCCCCATCTCTGTATTTTTTTTCTTTTTATTTTTTTTTAAATTTTATTTATTTCTGTATGTGTGTGAATGTACTGTCTGCATGCAAGTCTGTGCACCCATGTCGTGCAATGCCGCGGAGGTCAGAAGAGGGTCTCGGATTCCCCTGGAACTGGAGTTCTCCTGGAATTGGAGTTTCAGACGGTTCTCAGCCGCCATGTGGGTGCTGGGGATCGAACCCGGGTCCTCTGTAAGAGCATGTCGGGCGCTCTTAACCGTTAGGCCGATCTGCCATCTCCCAGCCCCACACTTGTAATTTTTAACCAAATGTGAAGTCAAAGACAGAAACATGCCATTAAAAGCCTTACCAATCATCTTAATTTACTTCAAACCTAACGCTACATAATAACTTTAAAAAAAATAATAGGCTGGAGAGATGGCTCAGCAGTAAGAGTGCTACTGGGTCGTTGCAGAGAACCCGGTTCATTCCCAGGCAAACCCATAGGGCAGCTAAGACCATTTTTAAGCTGGGAAGTGGTAGTGCCACATCTTAATCCTGAGACTCAGGACAGAAGGCAGGTGGATCTCTGTGAGTTCAAGGCCAGCTGGTCTACAGAGTGAGTTTCCAGCGACCAGATACAGGAGACCCTGCCTGGAAAAAATAACAAACAGGGCTGCCAAACCCTTAGGATTCAGGCTCACAACCAAAAAGACAAAAGGCAACAAATAACCACCACACAAAAAAAAAAAAAAACAAACATCAGAATAGCACCATTTGCAGTCCCTAGTGAGCCAATGAACATCAGGCAGTGATCAATGGGTTGTGCTCTCAGACCACAGCTGTGCTATGCCTCCTGACAAAACAGCTTACATCCCATCTGACAGATCCTCAATGGAACAACAGTATCCAAAACTTTCATTATAAATAGGAACTTCCGGGGCGGGAGAGATGGCCTAGCGGTTAAGAGCACCAACCACTCTTACAGAGGACCCAGGTTCGATCCCCAGCACCCACATGCGGGCCGAGAACGTCTGAAACTCCAATTCCAGGAGAATCCAGTTCCAGGGGAATCCAAGACCCTCTCTGACCTCCGAGGCATTGCTACAAACGGGTGCACAAACCTGCATGCAACAGTACATTGATACACATACAGAAATAAAAAAAATTAAAAAAGATATTTTAAAAAATAAATAGGAACTTCCAAATCCCACCCAAACATCTAAATCACAGTCACTCATGGTACCTGAGGCAAGCCCTCCTGGCCACATTCATGCACAACCAACTCAACAGAAACACAAAGGAACATGTAAACACAGGCTTCAACTACAACGTCTAAAACACAGAGACCATGAATAACAGCCTAGGTTCCTTCAACTAAGAAAACCAGGCAAGAAAATAACGGTGGAAAATTTATAGTTTAAGTTTCTCTTAGCCTACAACAACCAATGGTGAGGTGCAGGCTTTGTTTTTCGCCCAAAAGGTCAAATATTTAAAATTTTGCCATTTATAAACAATTGAGAATTTTAACATTAAGTCTCATGACTGTGTTTTTAAAGGGAATCTTTGTGTTTCAGAATTACAAACTGTAGTATTTATAAAGAAATGACATCAAAGAATTTGCTTATCTATCAGGTCCAGCGTTGAGGTGGCCGCTGTTGACAGGTCCACAAGTCCTCATTATCTACTCTGTCTATCTCATTGTTGATTAATTACTCTCTCTTTTTTAGGTGCCTTCTTTTCCTCCTCCTTGATCCACACAGTTTTTTTTTTTTTTTCATTATTTTTTATGTGTTGGTGTATATCTGCATGTAGTTAATGCCCCGCTGTGTGTGAATCTTCGAGTTCAGGGGGCGCTTCCCCTGGCATGGAGTTGGGACAGTTTTGGCCACCATGTGGGTGCTGGGGTTCGACCTGGGTCCTCTGCAAGAGCAGGCGGGCTCTTAACCGCTGACAATCTCTCAGCCCACACCACAGTTTTGCGAAAAAAATCTATCACCAATTTGATTACACCCTACTACAGACTTAATAAAGCACCAATTGAATCATTCTGAGCTTTCAGGTAAAGCCCTACTCCTTTATGTTATTATTTTTCCAAAATTTTTTAATCTATTTTTTTTTTTTTTTTTTTTGAGACAGATCTCCCTATAGACCTACCTGACCTGACTCACGCACGATCTGCCCCCTCTGCCTGAGTGCAGGATTTTTTTTTTTTTTTTTTTTTTTTGTTCTTTTCGAGACAGGGTCTCCCTGTAGCCCCAGCTGTCCTGGAACTCACTCTGTAGACTTTGAACTCAGGCTGGCCTTGAACTCACAAAGATCCACCTGCCTCTGCCTCCCAAGTGCTAGGATTAAAGGCGTGAGCCACCACCCCTGGCTCGAGTGCAGGATTAAAGGGTGCACCACCACACCTGGCTCTTCTATAATTTGTATAAATACAAATGATTACCTTTTCTCTTGAATACACTCAAGTTTAAAATACATCATACATTTTAAACGAGTGTATTCAAGAGAAAAGTTAATCATTTGTATTTATATGATTACCTTTTCTCTTAAAAGCACTCAAGTTTAAAATACATCATACATCCTAGCACTTGGGAGGCAGAGGCAGGCGGATCTTTGTGAGTTTAAGGCCAGCGTGGTCTACAGAGTGAATTCCAGGACAGCTGGGGCTACAGGAAGACCCTGTCTCGAAAAGACAAAAAAAAAAATATATATACATCATACAGGGGCTGAAGAGATAGCTCAGCAGTTAAGAGCGCTGGCTGTTCTTACAGAGGACCCGGGTTCTATTTCCAGCACCCAGAATGCATTTAACCATTGTCCATAACTCTAGCTCCAGGAGATCTGACATCCTCTTCTGGCTTCCATGGGCATTTGCATACATACAGGCAAAACACTCATACACATAAAATAAAATACGACATGTATCCACACCATCTTACTACTTAAATTCTAAAGACAAGTTTTAAAAGAAAAGGCAATACCATGTGTCCTGGAAACTGAAGGTTTACCTGTAAAGATGTGATAGATCCCGTGTGTCCTTGAAGCACAGCAACTGGGGCACACGTCCTCAAGCACCACACCCTAATGATTTTATCACAGCTCCCTGCAGCAATCATAGTGTTCTCATAGTTCACTGCCATGTCTGAAATTTCTGCAGAATGACCCCTTAACGTGGACAACAGGCGGCCATTATGTGTTGACCAAATCTTCACCAAACAATCATCCGAACCCTAAGAAAAACAAACCCCAAATATCAATTTAGCACATCCTTTAGTTGGAAGAATACAGTTCATATAGCATCCAAATTAACTTTAATACCCCTCTTTCCAACACTAAATTATTGTTATGATCAGAACACAGAAAATAGTATTTTTCTTCAAAGCAAAGAAAGCCTACATAAAATGTTATCTATGAGGTCCAATTATTTTAATACTATTTTTCAAAATTCTCTGCCTAGAAAATAGTCCAACTCTCGAGCTCCTGCTCCCTGGTATCAACTAACAATGACAAAATGTTTAATTTAACTCACTACACTACAAACAGTGTTAGGACCAATCTAGACTTCACAGCCTGAAAAGCAAGAATATGTGTACTGGTCCCAGAAACTACTGAAAGATAACAAAAAAAAAAAAAAAAACCCTCATAAACAAAAAACCAGCAAAGAAGCAACCCAGAATCTCAGATTTACAATACCAGCCAGCACTCTGCAATACATTTTCATATGTGCCCAATCTCCTGAAAAAAATCAAACTGATCGGGGGCTGGAGAGATGGCTCAGCAGTTAAGTGCGCCAACTGCTCTTGCAGAGGGCCCGAGTTCAATTCCCAGCACCCACATGGTGGCTTTAACTCCAGTTCCAGGGGAATCTGACACCCTCTTCTGACCTCCACGGCATTGCACGACATGGGTACACCAACCTTCATGCAGACAGTACATTCATACACATAAAAAAATAATTAAAAAATTTAAATTGTAAAAAAAAAAAAAAAAATTAAACTGATCACCCTTTAATCCCAGCACTCGAGAGGCAAAGGCAGGTGGATCTCTTGTGAGTTCGAGGCCAGCCAGCCTGGTCTACAGAGCAAGTTCCAGGCCAGCTGGGGCTACAGGGAGATCTTGTCTTAAAAACAGCAAAAAACAAACAACGACAACAAAAAAAAATCAATAGAAAAGTTACATTCCAAGTACTTCTATATGGGTTCCTAATAACCACTTGAACACACAAGGTTATTTTATAATGAATGCATTTTCCAATCAGTGATTAATCAATATATCATCTCTAATGATCCAGGTCTGAATAGGTTTTATTAGATTCTTTTATTATATTTGACCTAAGTTAACGCCTTAAGTGTAGAATAGGCTAATAGAGGAAGTTTTAGTTATGTTTAGTTTTGTTTCTTTGTTTTTTGTCTTTTTGAGACAGGGTCTCCCTCCAGCTCCAGCTGTCCTGGAACTCACTCTGTAGACCAGGCTGGCCTTGAACTCACAAAGATCTGTCTGCCTCTGCCTCCTGAGTACCAGGATTAAAGACGTGCGCCACCACGCCCGGCTAGTTATGTACTTTTTTTATTGAGGCAGGGTCTCAAACTTGCTGTGTGGTAGAGAGGCTGGCCCTGAACTCTTGATCTCTGCCTCTTTCTCTCAAGTATTTAGACATATTTTATATATCCTTAATAATGTTTCAGAATCACTATTCTTAAAACAGCCCAGTCTGTGTTGCTCAGTCACTGAAAGCATGTCTTTAAACTACAAATACATGAGCCCACGCCAGACCAACTTGGTCAGAACCCGAGGATCGGATGCACAGAATCTTCGTGCTTCCTAAGATTCCCTAGATAATTCTGAAGCACACTGCAGTGCTCTGGGAGGAATCAAATTGAGTTTAAAATATTAACTCACTGTAAAGATTCTATGTCCTGTCCTATCAAATGCTACACAGTACACAGCAGACAGATGTCCAAGAATCCTTCTGTGCATTTTTATATGCTGATACATTGTTCCTGGAAATGCTGTGCTAAAAGTGGAACACCCTGTGAGTTGTTTTCCTCGATGTATCTCCACTAGGAAATAAAAACAATGAAAATGGTTAAGGGGGAGCCAAAATGTTAAAGAAAAAAAAAAATCCAAAGCAATTTCTAAAGGATGACAAAACCTGTTTGAAAATTCTGAAAAAAGACTCAAGTTTCATCCTAATTCTGTTTTACTTTACAACTAATATTTTCTATAATATAACTGTTTTCCTTTTATTTTTAAAACATTTTAAGATAACAAGGAATATGAAACTTGGTACTTTATTTCTATTAAAGCAGTAACCCTGTATCGGAGCTTCCTTCTAAATTTTAATATAGCATTTCTAAATTGTCAAGAAACTAAGATCGTTTTGGACACCTCCAAGGCTGACCTCACTTACCAAGATTCGGTGGGGAACCATAATTCACCGGCACTTCCGGAGGTCTTCCTCTGTGAAGAGCAGCAAAGGCAGAGCCCTTCCACACTGTGTGCCTGCAGTCTTTAAAATGAATTTTAGATACACATAAAATCTTGAAAGTTAACCCCAAGAAAGATTTTATAGAATACTTACGTATATTGTTATAAACTGTTTATTTAATAAAGTTTTACCAACTAATATACTTTAACAGAAAAGCCCTGGAGGTTTATTAGACTATTTCTGAGGGGGGAAAAACTTAAGACATCTCATATACAGCAGCAGTAACAGCTAACAATTGTATGGCACTTTACAATTCACAAAGTGCTTTCCACATACATCATCTCATTGAATCCTCACAACAACCCTGTGAGGTAGGTGTTTTTGCCAATTTACAAGTGAGGTAACTGAGGCTCAAAGGTTATAGGACCTTTAAAGAGATCCACTGCAAATAATTAGTAAAGAAGTATTTATTTTTCAATGCAGAACACCATACAATATTAAAGATAAACAATCTTAAAACTGATCCAATTTTGCAAAAATGGAAACTTTTAAGAAGAAATTTTGAATTTTGTCCATGTACAAAAAAAATCCTTGACTTAACTCGTTCAGTTTTAAAATCCACTTGGCAAGTCCTAGCATGACTTTACCTCCTTAGAAAGTATTGCCAAGTTCAAAAGCTGTCCCCTTGCTTTAGGCCACAGACAGCCCTTTACAGAAAGAGCATGGGTAGGATCTGTGAGTGAGCACTGTTTCTAAAGCCCTATCTCCCCTGCTGACCTACAAGCAAATGCACTAAGGAAAACAAGCCTGCTTCCTCACAGGAGATGAAGCAGATCTCATGTTCATGCTGTGCTAAAAATGAGCTTCACAACTGCAATATGAAGGGAGAGAAGGCAGCACATGAACCACTGAGCCTCGGGTGCCCCCAACTAGCAGGCATGCCACATTTTACACAAATAGATTTATTAGCACTATCATGACCAAAGAGCAGTTACAAGGCAGCCTTCCTCACAGTGCTAGTATGAAACAAATACAGAAATATGGCCCCACACTACGGCCACTTGCTGAAGTCTCTTCTAAAGTCTGCCAGTTCTAATAGTACTCATCACAAAACAACAATAAGCTTGACACACACACAAAAGCAAAACATGCTACCCAAGCTACTACTGTAAAACAACCAACAATAGAATAATTACAAAGTGAAGAGGGGCACAGAAAAGGAGGGGTACGAACAGATTCCTGATTAGAGCCGAAGCGTGGCAAGGCTGTAGGGGACTAAGACCTGAGGCTGGGAAGCTAGTCTGGTATGAAACCAAGAAGGGGATGTTCTTTCTTAGTCAAGCTTTGTCCTAGTGGGACATCTAAGAAGTATCGTCACATCAGCAACAGCTCAGAACAAGATAATCACAATGAACTTGATATGCTAAAGGATCAGTACCAAAAACTTGGCCATTAGCAGTTTAGCAACATGTATACATAGATCATTCACATACATGTACTTAGTCTAAGTCATTTATACGAGGCTAACAGAAGAACAGCAATTCCAAACATTTTGCTAGCACATAACTTTGCAAAAAAAAAAATTTGTTTAAAAAAAAAACATGCAAGTTTACATTTTTGGTGCTTTGTTTTCAAACTGCTACCAATTCTTTTTTAAATCACTTATAACAAAGGGCTTTCAGAATCTAAGTATCAAAGGAAATACTTCTAGCATTTAAGAGTTTATTAGACACATACAATTACATTCATTGAAGTTATGCGTGAGCTACAAAATAGAAAATTAAGAACTCACATTTTAAAACCTCAAACACATCTCAATAAATTCAAGCTTTTTTAGCTTAACATCTATGTCTTCATCAATTTTTGAAATGCAGAAGGACCCATTAAACACGGAATAAAATTCAAAGGTCTATACTAATCGCAGAAAATTTTTATAGTCCATGGCATGCTTCACATTATCACTTCCACAATGCTTACAGGACTTCACGATTATTATATAAGCTATTAATACAAAGCAGAACACTTCTTCAAATTAAGGTACCTTTTGCTGTACGTAGCAAAGACTGCCTTCCTGCACCAAGCAAAGAAGTGACTCTTGAAATACTGGGTGGAATTTCTTTATCCAGCATAGGACCGATGCGCTGGCAGATTTGCAACAGGTGATCA
Source organism: Rhizomys pruinosus (assembly GCA_009823505.1). Classification (NCBI taxonomy): domain Eukaryota; kingdom Metazoa; phylum Chordata; class Mammalia; order Rodentia; family Spalacidae; genus Rhizomys; species Rhizomys pruinosus. The sequence continues at coordinate 208,927 of VZQC01002871.1, forward strand.
GGAGCCACATGCTTATTGGATAAGACCTGGTTGGAGAGTTAAGTCTTAATAACAACATTGCTTGCAGTAGTACTGAAACATTTAATTATTTAGGGACAGTCTAATTTGAAAAACACACTGAAAACTATAAAAACACAGTAAGGAAAATTAAAGGCAACAGTAAACAGTCTATAGATTCAAACTCACTCCAACCAGAATTCCAAGTTTTTACATAAATTGACCATTTTATTCTAAACTATATATGTAAATGACATAGAAAAGCCAAAGCATTTTGAAAAAGAGAATGTTACAGAGCAAATAGTCCATTTCAAGACTCGTTATAGAGCTATGAAAGCAAAATAGGAGGCATCAGTATATAAATAAATCAACAGAGTGAACTGCCCAGAAAGAGACCTACATGTCTAAACACAGGTTTGGGACAGAGTCTCACTACTGTAGCCCCTGCTAGCCTAGAAATCAGAGACTCATCTTCATCTGCCTCTGTCTTCCATATGCATATGCTGAGATTAAAGCATAGGCCACCACACCTGTCATTAACACTGATTTCTGACAAAGGTGCAAATGCAAGTCAGTGGAAAAAAGACAGTCTTCTCAACAAATGCTGCTGGAAAAACTAGACTAGCCATTGCCAAAACAATTGATTTTTCATTTATATTATTTTTTAATTTATTGTATGTGGGCAAATATGTGCCCAATGAGCCATCTTTCCAGTCCCCTAAACTAACACTTTATAGCATCAACAAAAATTATCTCAACAGAGAGCATGTATAATTTAAAATCAAAAACCTACTTGGACAAAACATAAAGGGAAGATCTGATCAAGAAGTTATCAAAGGAAAAAAAACTATCATAATTCATCTTGGGGCTGGAGAGATGGCTCAGCGGTTAAGAGCACCGACTGCTCTTACAGAGGACCCGGATTCGATTCCTAGCACCCACATGGCGGCTAAGAACTGTTCTTAACTCAAGTTCCAGGGGAATCCAACGCCCTCTTCTGACTTCCGCAGCATCGCACGACACTGGGTGCACCAACCTACATGCAGAAAGTACACTCATACACATAAAAAAATAAATAAGGGGCTGGAGAGATGGCCTAGCGGTTAGGAGCGCCGACGCTCTTGCAGAGGACCCGGGTTCGATCCCCAGCACCCACATGGCGGCCGAGAGCTGTCTGAAACTCCAATTCCAGGAGAACTCCAGTTCCAGGGGAATCCGACACCCTCTTCTGACCTCCGCGGCATTGCACGACACGGGTGCACATACTTGCATGCAGACAGTACATTCATATATATAAATAAATAAATAAATAAATAATAAATAAATAAATAAATAAATAAATAAATAAAATTTAAAAAAAAAAAGATTTCTAATTTGATACCTAAACCACCACCCACAGAACATACTGATAAACTGGACTCCATCAAACTAACCACATTTTCCTCAAAAGGCACTGTGAGAAAAATCAAAAGATAAACTGAGAGGACATTGCAAAGCACCTGATAAAACTTGCATCAGGATAGATAAGGAAAATCTCAAAGCTCAGAGTTTCCAGCAACTTTCAGATGCCAGCATACTCACATAGTATTCAAAACCCAACAACAATCGCATCTTCTGGTTGAAAAGATCTGAAGAGACATCATCCAAGGCAGTGGCAACGCACAAGGCAGATGAGCAAGTACGGAGACCAACAACAGCACAGGCAGTACACCAGACCCAAAGCCACCCACGGCTACCACCTACCAGAATGGCTGCCACCACAGACTGACCAGATCAAGCCTGGCAAGAATATAGACAGTAGCCAGACACGGCAGCACACACCCGTAACCCCAGCACTTGGGAAGCGAAATCACAAGTTCAAAGCCAGTCTCAGCTACAAAGTTCAAGGCCAGTTGAACTGCATGAAACCCCCATCCCAAAGAGGCAAAACTAGAAAACTCTGATGGGACTATAAAGAACCACAACTTTTGAAAACAGTTCACTTGCATCTTAAAACAACTACTAGGGCCGGGCGTAGTAGTCCACGCCTTTAATCCTAGCACTCGGGAGGCAGAGGCCAGCCTGGTCTACAGAGTGAGTTCCAGGCCAGGTGGGGCTATAGGGAGACCCTGTCTCGAAAAGACCAAAAATAAAAAAATAAAAAATAAAAAATACTAACCACTCTAGTCCCAGGTACTGAACAGTATTTAAAAGTCCATAATCACAGCTGGGCGTGGTAGTGCACGCCTTTAATCCTAGCACTTAGGACGCAGAGACAGGTAGATCTCTGTGAGTTCAAGGCCAGCCTGGTCTACATTAGTGAGCTGCGACTACAGGGAGACCATCTCAAAAAAACTAAAAAAAATTAAAAAGTACATAATCACAGAAGCATGAATGTTCTCAGCAACTTCAATGAAGGCAACACCAAAATGTCTCTAGCAAGTAACAAATATACAATATTTAGAAAAAAAAAAAGCAAAAAAGGACATTGGCTTACACCTGTAACCCCAGCACTGAGGAGGCATAAGCAGGTAGAACCCAAGTTCCAGGCCAGCCATAGTGAGACTCTGTCTCAAACAAAAAGGATGGCCACACATGCACTTGTGGACAGAACTTACTAGACTCAGTGGATCATAGATCATTAAAAAAAAAAAAAGAAAAGAAAAAAGAAAAGCTTTCTCTTCAACAAAGTGGCAGAAAGCAAGCTGCAGCTCTTCATGAAGACCCCGACTGGCAAGAGACCCACCACCATCAAGCTGAGCCAAGGGACACCATCAAGAATGCCAAGGCCTTGGGGCTGAAGAGATGGCTCTGGCAGAGGACCCAGGTTCAATTCCCAGCACCCATATGGCAGCTAAGAACCGTCTTTAAGCCGGGCATGGTAGTGCATGCCTTTAATCCTAGCACTGGGGAGGCAGAGGCAGGCAGACCAAGGCCAGTCTGGTCTACAGAGTGAGTTCCAGGCCAGCTGGGGCTTATAAGGAAACCCTCAAAAAAAAAAAGAATGCCAAGGCCAAGATTCAAGAAAGGAAAGCATCCTGCCTAACCGGCAGCAGCTGGAAGATAGCTGCACTCTGTCCAGCTACAACATACAGAGTCTACTTGGGCCTGGAGCTATGCTGCTTGGTTTAAGGGTGGCCACACTGACAACCTGCACCCCAAGGTCAAGGCTGAGGGCATCTCAAAACCCCAGGACCCGAACAAAGTGCCCCATTCCGGTTGACTGGAGAGTCAAAGAAAAAAAACACAAAGGTGGTAAGGGAATGCTGGGGGAGAGCTCCAGAGGGAGTTTGGAGTCCATGACCATTACATACATGTCGGAAACTGACAAAGAATCAAAAACTTAATAATCAAATAGTAACATACACCATGAATGAGTCATGCTCAAAGAAACCAGAGGTAGTACCTACTGTACAACCACTTAAACTCTAGAAACTAGTATTTACCATTACAGAGCACACAGCAAAATTGCATGAAGGGGACTAAGTTTTCACTGTTGATAAGAACATCAACTTCTAATTTTTTTGTGTGTGTGAGCATGGGCGTTTTGCCTTCATGTATGTAAGTGCACCTGTGTCATGCAATGCCAACAGCGGCAAGAAGAGAGTATAGGATCCCCTCTGACTGGAGTTTAAGAACAGGTGTTAGGTACCATGTGGGTACTGAACCGGGTCCTCTGCAAAAGCAATCAGTATTCTTAACTGTTGAGCCATCTCTCCAGCCCATTTTAATTTTTATTTTGTGTGTATGAGTGTACTGCCTACATGTATGTAAGTGCATATGTGTCATGTAATGCTTGAGGTCAGAAGAGGGTGTTGGATCCCCCTGGAACTAGAGTTAACCCACCACATAGGTTTTAGGAAGTGAACCTGTGTCCTCTGCAAGATTAGCAAGTGCTCCTAACCACTGAGCCATCTCTCCCACTGGCTTTTTTTGTTTTCTTCTGTTTTGTTTGTTTTGGACTTTTTGAGACAGGGTCTCCCCTTTACTCCTAGCCAGCCTGGAGCTCCCTCTGTAGACCAGGCTGGCCTTGAACTCAGAGAGATCTGCCTGCCTCTGCCTCCCTAAAGGTGTGTGCCACCATGCCTGGCTTGTTTTGGTCTTTTTGAGACAGAGTCTCTCCCCAACTGTCCAGGAACTATGTAGACCAGGCTGGTCTTGAACTCACCAAGATCTGCCTGCCTCTGCCTCTTGAGTGCTGCGATTAAAGGTGCACACCACCATGCCCGGAGACATGTTCTTAATTGTTTTTGAAATAATAAAATATAGGGGGCTGGAGAGATGACTCAGTGGTTAAGAGCACCAACTGTTCTTGCAAAGGACCCAGGTTTGCCAGGCATGGTGGCACACGCCTTTATCCTAGCACTTGGGAAGCAGAGGCAGGCAGATCTCTGTGAGTTAGCAGGCCAGTCTGGTCTACAAAGCGAGTTCCAGGCCGGCTGAGACTAAAGGGAGACCCCATCTCAAAAACACCAAAATAACAAGATCTGCAAAGGACCCAGGTTCTATTTCCAGCACCCACATGGTGGCTAAGAACCAAAAGTCTTTAACTCCAGTTCCAGGGGAATCCAACACCCTCTTCTAACCTCCTTGGCATTGCATGACACAGGTGCACCTGTACATGCAGACAGTACACTCATACACATAAATAAATAAAATAAATATGTAAATAAGTAAATATAAATAAAATAAATAACAGCAAACTAGGTAGATCCCAGTAGCTATACAAGTAAGGTATTTCAGAGAAATTGTTAACAGCCAGCACCATATTTAGCAGTCTTGCAAAGAGTCTTAGGTTTATTAATTTCCAGGTTAGAGGTTGTGTAGGTTTTGGAGGGTGAGGAGTGTCTCTTGTCTTACCGTTCTGGGGCCCTGACCCCAGTGCTTCATATATGATAGGAAGGACTCTACCACCAACTCCATCAGCCTTTTTTCTGCTTTTGACATAGGGTCTTATTACATATGGAAACCAGGTTGGCCTCAACACAAGATCTTCCTGCCTCAGCCTCCTGACTGCTGAGACTGCCCAAATTTGTTAAGATTCTATTTTATATATCCCTAATAAACACCTCCAACTAAGGAGCTGAAGAAAGGCTTAAGAACTGCTAGAGAGATGGCTCAAAGGTTAAGAGCACTCACTGGCTACTCTTGAAGAAGGCAAGGGTTCAATTCCCAACAACCACATGGTAACTAACAGCCATCTGTAATTCCAATTCCAAGAGAACCCAACCCCTTCTCCTGACTTCCATGGGAAGTGCACAACATGGCTACACCTTTTTTTTTTTTTTTCCTTTGGTCTTTTTGAGACAGGTCTCCCTGTAGTCCCACCTGGTCTGGAACACACTATGTAGACCAGGCTGACCTTGAACTCAGAGATCCAACTGCCTCTGCCTATGACGTGCTAGGATTAAAAGTATGTGCCACCACACCCAGCAGCTGCACCTATATACATGCGGACAATACACACATACACATAAAATAATAATTTTTTAAAAAATCACTCCCAGCCGGAAAGGGTGGCACATGCCTTTAATCCCAGCACTTGGGAGGCAGAGGTGGGCAATCTCTGTTGAGTTCAAGGCTGGCCCAGTCTACAGGGTGAGCTCCAGGCCAGCAGGGACTAAAGAGAGACCCTGTCTCAAAAAGAAAAGAAAAAAAGCTCCCATTCATCCCAAAGCCTCTACCAAAACCTACTCTAACTGGTTTCTAATTGAAGTACACATTTGAGAGATATTTTAATGTTAGGCTGGTGCAAAAATAATGGCAGTTTTTTGCATTGTTGTAGAAATTATGATACTGGAATACATCATTTTATTTGGCATATTATGCTTTGTGGTTTTTTGCTAAGGGCTTATTACTTGCTGTCTTATATTTGTTTTGTACATAAAAATGTTAGACAAAAAACAAATTTACTCATGTGCTGGCTTGAAAGAGAATGTCTCCCATATGCTCCAATAATTCAGACATTTTTGTCCCCAATTGGTGGTACTATTTTGGGAGGTCTCAGAAGGTGTGGCCATGCTGAAGGAAGCTTGTCACAGGGGTGGGCCTAGAGAGTTTTTAAAGTCTTGCCAATCACCAGTCATGCTCTGCTTCCTGTGCCTGACTGAAGATGTGAGCCTCTGCTTTCTGCTCCTACTTTGGCACCTCCTGCCACCATGTCTCCCCGCCATGATGGACTCTAACTCCCCTGGAACCATAAGCTCAAATAAACTCTTCCCCTTTTTTTTGGGGGGGGGGGGTCTTTTTGAGACAGGGTCTCCCTGTCTAGGGTCTCCCAAGCTGGCCTTGAACTCACAAAGACCCACCTGCCTCTGCCTCCCAAGTGCTGGGATTAAAGGCCTTCACCACCACAGTCATGCTTCTATCACAGCAACAGAAAAGTGACAAATAAAATGCAATTTTTGTATTTAAGTTAAAATGAGTTAGAAAGAAAAATAAATAAATAAATAAATAAATAAATAAATAAATAAATAAAATGAGTTAGAAAGAAAAGAACTCACATCAAGGCATTTGGCCCAAGAACTAAGGAACCCACACTTAGAGCAATATTGGTTCAAGAAGTTCATTTTGGTTTTTTGTTTTGTTTTGAAGACAGTGTTTCCCTGTAACCCCAGCTAGCCTGGCCTGAACTCTCTATGTAGAGCAGGCTGGCCTTGAACTCACAGAGAAAGGCCTTCCTCTGCCTCCCAAATGTTGGAATTAAAGGCCTAGGCTGCGCTGCCATGCCACGCCACGCCACGCCACGGCACACCAGGCTGGTTCAAGAAGTTTTGCAAAGAAAAGAGCTTTGAAGTTACAAAGAACAATCAAAAAAGCCAATCCTCTGGCTGTGTGTGTGTGGGGGGGGGGGTGTAACAGGGACTGAGACACAAACAACACACACTGAACTGCTGTCCTCTTACTCTAGGTTACTATCAAGCATGTCCCAATCCGATTGTGGCACACACAGTGGATAGAGAACTGGGAGAGACCAGATCAGTAAAGACTGAGAACCTTCAGAGAACTTCCCAAAGCAAACAGTGTTCCCAAAATTGTACCGATTGCAATTGTTCCTACTTTGATTAACAAAGATGTGTCTGAACCTACTTGATTTAATTAGGCTTTATATTTGTGTTTGAGGGGATATGGAAGTGCAGGCTCCTGCAGAAGCCAGATGTGTTGGAAACCCCAGGAGCTGGAGTTATAGGTGGTTGTGAGCCACCTGACATGGTTGCTGAAAATAAAACTCTTAATCACTGAATGATCTCTTCCAGCCCCCTACTTATGATTCAGGGTCTATGGGTTAGAGAGATCACTCAGCAGTTAAAAATACTTGTTCTTGGGGCTGGAGAGATGGCCTAGCGGTTAAGAGCGCCGACTGCTCTTGCAGAGGACCCGGGTTCGATCCCCAGCACCCACATGGCAGTTGAAAACCGTCTTTAACTCCAGTTCCAGGGGAATTCGACGCCCTCTTCTGCCCTCCGAGGCATTGCACAACACGGGTGCACAAACCTGCATGCAGACAGTACATTCATACACATAGACGAAAATAAAATTTTTTTTTAAAAATTAAAAAAAAAAATACTTGTTCTTCCAGAGAAGGACTGAGGTTCAATTCCCAGCACCCACATACTGACTAACAACCGTCTGAACTCCAGTCCCAGGGAACCTGACACCCTTTCTGGTCTCTGCAGGCACTGCAGACATGGTACACTAACAACCATTCAAGCAAAACACTTATAAAATAAAAATACTGGGCCAAATGTGGTGGTGTACCCCTTTAATCCTAGCACTCAGGAGGCAGAGGCAGGTGGATCTCAGTGAGTTCAAGGCCAGCCTGGTCTACAGAGTGAGTTCCAGGCCAGCTGATGACACAGGGAAACCCTGTCTCGAAAAGAAAAATAGGGGCTGGAGAGATGGCCTAGCGGTTGAGAGCGCCGACCGCTCTTACAGAGGACCCGGGTTCGATCCCCAGCACCCACATGGCGGCTGAGAACCGTCTGAAGCTCCAATTCCAGGAGAACTCCAGTTCCAGGGGAATCCGAGACCCTCTTCTGAACTCCGCGGCATTGCACGACATGGGTGCACAGACTTGCATGCAGACAGTACATTCATACACATACAGAAATAATAAAAAAAAAAAAGAAAAGAAAAATATTAAAAAAATAAATAAAATTCAGGGTCCAAAACCATAATTTCTGTGCATCGGTCTAACATTATCAGAGATGATATAGATTAAAGCTCTCAATTTTATTGTACTCCTCGATGAAAAAAAATGACAAAAACACTAGCCAGGCATGGTGGCGCATGCCTTTAATCCTAGCACTTGGGAGGCAGAGGCAGGCGGATCTTTGTGAATTCAAGGCCAGCCTGGTCTACATAGTGAGTTCCAGGACAGCTGGGGCTACAGGGAAACCCTGTCTTGAAAAGACCAAAAAATAAATAATAAAATACACCAAAAAAAAAAGTGACAAAAACATTAATTTATTAATATTTGATCCATTATATTAGGAAAGATTTTGTAGCTCCATTGGTACAATACTTGCCTAGCATTCTAGGGGCTCAGGGCCTTATTTCCAGCACCGTACACTGCATACGAATATCTGTAATCCCAGCAATTGGGAGGTAGGGGCAGGAGGATCAGAGGTATGAGGTCATCCTCAGCTACACAAAGGACAGGCTGGTTAAAATAAGACCATCTCTGCTGGGGGGGGGAACATGCCTATAGTCTCAGCACTCAGGAGGCAGAGGCAGGTGGATCCCTGTGAGTTCTAGGCGAGCATGGTCTACATAGTGAGTTCTAGGCCAACTGGGGCTACGAGAGGGAGACCCTGTCTCAAAAAGACCAAAAAAAACAAAACAAAAAAAAAAATAGCAGTAGAAATAAAACCATCTCCTGACTTGGGTGCTGCAGAGATGGCTCAGCAGTTAAGAGCATTGCTGCTCTTGCAGAGGACCTGGAATCCACTCCCAGCACCCACATGGCTGTCAATTACTCTAGTTCCAGGGGACCCAACACCCTCTCTGGCCTCCTCAGACACTCCACAAACAGGTACACTTAGACACAGGCAAAACGCTTACACACATACATTGAAAATGCAATTTCTTAAAAAAGAAAAAGACTGTCCTGGTAAGAAGTCAGTGTGTTCCAATTTACTGTAATCAAGAACATAAACTGGATGCTGGGCGTGGTGGCGCATGCCTTTAATCCCAGCACTCCAGAGGTAGGTGGATCTCTGAGTTCAAGGCCAGCCTGGTGTACAGAGAGAGCTCCAGGCCATCTGGGACTAAAGGGGAGACCCTGTCTCAGGGAGACCCTGTCTCAAAAAGACCCGCCCCCCCCAAAAAAAATATATATATAAAGCCAATGAATTGGCTCAGCAAAAGGCACTCACTACTAAGCCTTACAACTGGAGTTCGATTCCTAAAACCCACTACACAAAAGGAGAATCAAGTCTCAAAAGTTGCCCTCTGACTTCTACATGAACACGTATGCCATACCTTCAAGGCGGCACACATACCTGCAAGCCCATAGGTGCATGCACACACATATCATATACATAATCATGGAAAAATATTCCAGCAATTCAAGGAATTGCTGTACAGAATTGCCTCAGAAGCAATCCAATAGGGAAAAATAACAGATGCAGTACTCTAACCACTAACAGGTAATGATCCAATAATCTGTTTGAAAATTTCACAGATGTATAATTCTCTAAACATCTCAGCTAGGCATGGTGACGAACGACTTTAATACGCCTTTAATCCCAGCACTCGGGAGGCAAAGGCAGACAGATCTCTGCAAGTTCAAGGCCAGCCTGGTCTACATTGTGAGTTCTAGGCCAGCTGGGGCTACAGGGAAACCCTATCTCAGAAAGAAAAGCAAACAAATTAATAAATAAATGAACAAACAACATCTCAAATAGAAACCAGATATAGGAAACTAGTAATGATGTGGAGGGAAACTTTTAATGATATGGAAGGGATTTCTTTTTTTTTTTTTTTGGTCTTTTTGAGACAGGGTCTCCCTATAGCCCCAGCTGTCCTGGAACTCACTCTGTAGACCAGGCTGGCCTTGAACTCACAAAGATCTGCCTGCCTCTGCCTCCCAAGTGCTAGGATTAAAGGCATGCACCACCACGCCAGGCTTTTGTTTTTGTGTGTGTGTGTCTTTTCGGGATAATTTTTAACTGCTTAATATAAGGCATGGTGGCGCGCACCTTTAATCCTAGCACTTGGTAGGCAGAGGCAGGCGGATTTTTGTGAGTTCAAGACCAACCTGATCTAGAGAGCGAGTTCCAGGATAGTTGGGGCTATAGGGTGACCCTGTCTTGAAAAGACCAAAAATAAATAAAATAAATAAAATTAAAATAAAATAGCTCTAAATACTAAAGGAAAAAAAGAGATCTAGAAATAACACATCCTTAAAAAAAAAGCCAGGTGTGGTGACACACGCCTTTAATCCCAGCACTCATGTACAAGAGGGAGGAGGATCTCTGTCATAGAGCTGCTGGGGCTACAGGAAAATCCTGTCTCAAAAAATAAATTGTGGCTGGGCGTGGTGGTGCATGCCTTTAACACTAGCACTCGGGAGGCAGAGGCAGGCTGATCTTTGTGAGTTCAAGGCCAGCCTGGTCTACAGAATAAGTTCCAGGACAGCTGGGACTACAGGGAGACCCTGTCTCGAAAAGACCAAAAAATAAATAAAATAAAATAAATTGTGCTCTAGGACCAGCAACATGGCTTGACAGGTAAAGGTGCTTGCCTCAGGAGCTTGACAGCCAGAGTTCCATCCCCAAGATCCTCATATTCCAAAGAGAACCAACTCTTCAAAGCTGTCCTGAGTTTCACTCATGCACAGCCGACAGCCACCTACAATAATAAAATGTTTAAATGTTCTACTCAGGTGGCTTATCTCAACCACTGGAGGTGACAGGTGAAAGAGAAGAAAAGACAATGACCGGTGATGTCATGAGCTGTTCAGTCTCTCAACTCTGGTAACTTAAAACTATCAGTAATGGTAGCCCTCCTTTTGTTCCTAATCTCTCTACAAACACATGACTACCATGACATCATGTCCTCAGCTTTCAAAAAGAACACCCAGAGGGCAGATGGGAATGTGGTTCTGCGGTACAGCCCTGCCTGGGACTCTAACTCAGTAGAACCCTTTCCTATGGGTTGTAGTTCACCATCAGCCCTGGTGTGGTGTGGAAAAGGATGTGAATCAATGACAGAACCTTGCCTGGGAGGTTACAACTCAGGAACAGAGAGCTTCTGCCTAGCACTAGAAGCCTTATTTCCCATCTCAGCAGCCACTCCCAAAGCCTTAAAGTATCAAATGTAAGAAAACAAATTTGATCCATGATACAATTTTTTTTTAGTGGGGGTGTCTTTTTGAGACAGAGTCTCCCTGTAGCCCCAGCTGGTCTGGACCTCACTATGTAAAGCAGGCTGGCCCTCATACAGAACTCATACAGAGATCTGCCTGCCTCTCTGCCTTGCAAGGCATTATGCAGCTTTTAAAACTCTCCTGAAAATGTTTACTCTTGGGTGTTCACTTTTAAAATTTTTATGACATTTCTCAATATGTATGCACACTGTGCACATAAGTGCCATACCCTTGAGTGTAGAAGTCAGAGGCCAATTTCAGAGGGGTGGGACCTTGCAACTGAACCCAGGTTGTCAGGGTTCACAGCAAGTGCTTTCACCTGCTAAGGCATCTCATCTGCCCAGCTTATCTATTTTTAAAAATAACTCTCTAATATGCAAATTAAACAAAAAGCAAGCAGTGTTCCACTCCCCAGCCTCTAGACTTTAAGTGCTAGCGCTTGGCTGAGCAGTGATTGTGGGTGGGCCCTTACAGCACATGCCTAGCACTACTGGGTGCTATGGGTTAGGTTCAAGGCCAGGCACCAAAACCAGGTAACTACTTATACTTAACTATCAAACATGACAAATCCCCTGCTGACTCTACTTTATGATTACTGTTAAGAACAGTCAAAGCCAGGCATGGTGGCGCACTCCTTTAATCCTAGCACTTGGGAAGCAGAGGCAGGCGGATCTTTGTGAGTTCAAGGCCAGCCTAGTCAACAGAGTGAGTTCCAGAGCTCCCCTGTATAGCTGGGGCTACAGGGGAGACCCAGTCTCAAAAAGACCCAAAAAAAAAAAGAGAGACCGGTCGAACACCGTCTGCTTACATGTCTTAGAACTATGGTAATGCCAAGCCTGGTGGCACACTCCTATAATCCCAAGGCAGCATTAAGTGTGAAGCAGAACTGCAAACTCAAATCCTGCCTGACCCATACAGCCAAAACCCCAAGTGTAAACCCACTCAGGTTCTGTTTTCAGTTGCCTTCCACATACAACATACTGAATGTGGACTGACAACTAAAGACCTGTTTTTATTTTGTCAAGCTATTTTCCAGGGAAATGTTTTTTATTCCACCTAGAATAAGCAAATCCCAGCACTCGCTGTTAACTGTGGATAAAGCCAAAATATACATCATTAGCCCACAACCAAGTGTACCCAGTGGAAAGAAAAGAGAAAGGGCGGGGGTGGGGGATGGTTTGGTGGTTAAGAGCACCAGATGCTCTTGCAGAGGACCCGAGTTTGATTCCCAGCCTCCACATGGCAGCTAACAATCATCCCGTTTAAGTTCAGTTCCGGGGGATGGATGTCCTCTTCTGCCCTCCATGGGCTGACTCATATACATACAGGCAATACACTCATACACATGAAATGAAAATAAGAGTTAGAAGAAAAACGTAATCCATGTTCATGCTACTCAAAAAAAAGTCAACTTAAAGCCCGTGCTGCTATGGAAGATGTTCCATAAACATCAGTCAGTTCAAGGGCAGTAAACGTACTGGGATTGCACATTCAGAGGAGGAGCAATATTTTCATCAAGCCGTTAAGGAAAATGGGGGAGGCAAAAAATAAACAACCCGAGGACCTCCCTCCACCTTCCGAGACAAATGACTATTACAAGGGAACAAGGGGTCTGGGATCTGGGCGGGACAGAAGAAACAGGAACCAATCAGAGCTCGCGTTACAAGTCGGCTCGAGGGGGTCGGCGATGAGAGCGCCGCGCTGATTGGCTGGCGGCTACACCTGGAGCCCCACCCGCCGCGAGGCCAGTGCGCCCCCTCCCCCGCCCGCAGCAGCCCCCAGGACGGTTTCCAACACAAATCAAGCCCCCGGCCGCCGAGGCCCCGCGGACAAGCTGCGCGCGGAGAACGCGGGGCGGACGCTGCTCACCAGTTCCTCGTAGCTCCTACTGTGCTCGTTGCCCTCCCAGTCCAGCCTCTTCGGCAACAGCTAGAAAGACAGACGGGAAGGGCCCGCATGACCACCGCTCCGGGGCGGACAGGCGGGCCCCGCGGGGACAGGACGGGCAGGACGGGCGGGACGGGAAGGGACTGGGTGGCGGCACAGACCTGGTACTGCTCCAGCTCCTGCACCAGCACCTGCGGCAGAGACGCGCGTCAGTACCGGCCCCTGGGGCGGCGCCCTCCCGGTCCCCGCACCCCGCACTCACCTGTGCCGCTCGGCGACACGGGCCGGCCGAGAGGTAGCGGGCAATGAGGAAGTACAACTCTGCGGGGTGGGGGGGAGGAAAGGGGGACGGTCAGCACCCGGCGGGCGGCGGGCAGCGGGGGCAGGCAGGGGACGCCACGCGGCTTACCCGACTCGATAAGCGGCACCGGACGTCGGGCAGGCGAGGGCTCCGCCATGGCGAGACGGGGGGGAGGGGGGGGCGGGGACGGGCGATCGGAGCGTGTAGGCCGCGCCGAGGCCTGACCGGGCCGGCGTCCCTTCTCAGGCGCGCGCCGCCGTTGCCATGCCGTGCGCGCCACCCACGTCGACGCGTCCGCGGCCGGAAGTAGCGCCGCGCGGAGGGGGAGCGGGAGGGGCAAAGTAGTCCGTCCACGGTGGAGGCGGGCGGGTTTCGGAAAGGAGCCCCGGCCCAGAAGCAGGGCCTCGCCGCATGGCCTGACGTCAGCCGCGAGAGACGCAGGGTGCGGCGAGCCAGCCGGACCTGTGTCCGGGCAGTGGAGCGGGACGGGGCGGGGCGGGAATCCGGATCCCTGCGCGCGGTGAGGCGGCCGCCGGTCTTTGTACAGCGGAACCAGAGCGACGGCCTTGACGGGGGCGGGGCTCGGGAAGGGGCGGGGCCCACGTTGATGCTCACCTGGGCCCAGGCATCTCCACCCCAAAACTGGGAAGGCCTGCGGCGATTGCGAGGGCTGCGGGGTCTGGGAGGCTTCCAGCCCCGCCCCTGCCAGGTCAGCGACCCCCTCTGGGCTTGCGCTGCCCAAGCGGCGTAGCTACCTGCAGGGACCATGGACGGTTAAAGACGCTGTCCTGTGCAGCAGGCGGTGGCTGCGGAAGGCCCAGTGGAAGGGCACGGGGACACGATGTGTCTGTCATTCCTGTGAGATTTAAGCTGGAGAGGTGGACGAGGGCCAGAAAATTCCCTGATTTACCACGCTAGGCTTCGGACCTAACCAGATTCTTCCTTCACCACGTCCAGGGTGCGCCGACGCCAAGCCTGAACACAGAAATACATGGACATGCCGGGCGTGGTGGCGCACGCCTTTAATCCTAGCACTTGGGAGGCAGAGGCAGGTGGATCTTTGTGAGTTCAAAGCTAGCCTGGTCTACAGAGTCAGTTCCAGGACAGCTGGGGCTACAGGGAGACCCTGTCTCAAAAAGACCAAAAAAAAAAAAGAAATACATGGACATGGATGTTTTACCCCGACGGGTTGAGGCCGGGCCCTGGACTATTCCACCTGCCCTCAAGTGTATGACCTTGAATCTCAGTCGTCCACCCACTCATAGCTCTGAGAGGATTTCATGAGCTAATTCTCGTTTCTAGCGGAAAAGCGTGATATCTGAACTGACTTTCATTATTTACACCCAGTTCGGAAAGGCTGTACATATAAAATCCCCAAATGGTGGGATAAAGGCTGAAATAAGCCCCAGGTTTGTCATCACTAGAGTTTAGTATCCCCTAGGGGAAATGTGAGCAAATGATGACAAGCGTTAAGGCAAAAGGAGAAAGAGCAGCTTGCCTGAGGTAGCTGAAGTTAGTGTTACTCAGCCTGCATGGAGGAGAGTGCAAGTACTTGAACACGAAAGCCAAAGAACTCACTTTTAGGGCTGGTGATGTAGCTTCATTAATAGCTTACTACCGGGCCAGAAGCCCTGGGTTGGGTCATTAAAGATGGATAGCTGGAGCGCCTTACTTGACATTGCAACTCAAGTATTCCTTTAGAACAGGATGACTGAATGCTCCAAGTTACAAGGTTTGCAAGTGACAAGTGGGCGGGATGTTGGAAACTAAACTTGAACGTTCATGTGCAGATACGTCTGTGCTGTCCCACATATGTGCAGGTGCATGGGGAGGCCACAAGAGGGCCTCAGATCCTGGGAACAGCAATTGCTCTTAACCACTGAACCATCCTTCCCACCCATGTACATTTTTAGATTGACCATGGAGTTGTGTGTTTTGTTCATTTTGTAACAGTATCATAAAATAAAGTATATTCTACCCAGAGGCAAAAGAATCTATTTCCTTGCCGCCTGGAAGAAAAGTCTATTTCCCAAGTATTGGTTATTGTCTGGACTTAAAATACTTGTCTGGGCTGGTTGTGGTGGTGCGCGCCTTTAATCCTAGCACTTGGGAGGCAGAGGCAGGTGGATCTTTGTGAGTTCAAGGCCAGCCTAGTCCAAAGAGTGAGTTCCAGGCCAGCTGGAGCTACAGGGAGACCCTGTCTCTAAAAGACCAAAAAATAAAATAAAATACTTGTCGGGGCTGGAGAGATAGCTCAGCGGTTAAGAGCACCAACTGCTCTTGCAGAGGACCCAGGTGTGAGTCCCAGCACCCACATGAAGGCTAAAATCTGTCTTTGACTCCAGTTCCAGGGGAATCCTACACCCTCTTCTGACCTCCATGGCATTGCACGACACGGGTGCACAAACCTACATGCACTCACATAAATAATAAAATAAATAAAATAAAAAAATAAAAATTTTTAAATGCTTGTCTGGGGGCTGGAGAGATGGCCTGGCGGTTGAGAGCGACGACTGCTCTTGCAGAGGACCCAGGTTCGATCCCCGGCACCCACATGGCAGCTGAGAACCGTCTTTAACTCCAGTTCCAGGGGAATCTGACACCCTCTTCTGACCTCCGCGGCATTGCACGACACAGGTGCACAGACCTGCATGCAGACAGTACATTCATACACATAATAAAATTAATAAAATTTAAAAAATGCTTGTCTGGGCATATAGCATGCTAACGCTTACATGAGATCAGAAATGACATGAAAGCCGAAGCTGGGGTGCAGCTTTGTGGTAGAGCACTATGCACAAGGCTCTGGGCTTGTTGCCCAGCACCTGTTGAAGAAGGGGGGTGGAGAAGAAGGGGGGATGATAGTCTTGCTTGCAGTAGTCCTGGTATCATTAATTTAGTGTGTCAAGCACACATGGAAATCAAAGAACATGTGAAAGACAGCTTTCCGGAGCTGATTGTCCTCTTCAACCCTGTGGGTCCTGAGGATCAAACTCAGGTTGTTGGCTTGGTGGTAAACCACCCCAGATGATTGCCCCCTCCCAAGGTTTTAAATATACTAAAACTTCTAATGAGGTGGAATATCATCGAACTGAACAGACCAAGATGATCTGTAATATGCCCACAAGAAAGAGGAAAAGGTAATATACTATCCTTTACCTTGGTAGTATCCTTTTCCTACTACCTGCCAGTAGTCTCCAGACAAGGCTAAAATTGTATCTCATACAAGTAAGTACAGACTGTACACACAAGCTAAAGCTTGCTTTGGTATAAGTGGAATTACCCCCAAATTGAGATTGGATGGAGAAGCAAGTTTGGAAAATCACTGGCTGCTGCCATGTCCACTATGAGGTCCAGGGAATGTGTGGTTTTAGTCCTTGTCGAGCAATCCCTTAAGTAAACAAGCTAAGCCCAAACAGCTGCGACAGGTTTCACTAATACACCAATGACCCAAAGCAGCCCAGAGAGAAAGGTTCGAGAAGCACACAAGAGTGAGCACAGCCAGGCATTGGCAGCAGGCAGCAAGCCCAGGTAAGCCAGCTCCACCCTTGACAGAATCAAGTTCAGCAGAATCCTCCCCTTACCTCGTTAGGGAAAGGGGTCTGAACAGTTCCTGAGCAGGAGATTACATGAGACTAAGCACATGAGTGGAAAGTTTGGTGATGAGTGTGACCTTGCTGTCAGTTATCACAAATGTCCCTTGGATTCAGTTGTTCCCATTAAGAATGAGGAAACTGAGGTATAGGAGGTTTAAGAGTTTCTTGGGGGGGGGGGAAGATGGCTCAGTGGTTAAGAGCGCCCACTTCTCTTGCAGAGGACCTGGGTTCGATTCCCAGCACCCACATGGCAGCTAAGAACTGTCTTTAAGCCGGGCATGGTGGCGCATGCCTTTGATCCTAGCACCCGGGAGGCAGAGGCAGGCATATCTCTGTGAGTTCAAGGCCAGCCTGGTCTACAGAGCGAGTTCCAGGCCAGCTGGGACTATAGGGAGACTCTGTCTCAAAAAATAAAAATTAAAAGATCCTACCACTTGGGAGGCGGAGGCAGGTGGATCTCTGAAATCAAGGCCAGCCTATTCTATATGGAAACCCTATCTCAAAAAAAATAAAAAAAAATAATAATAAATTTTTAAAAAGAGTTTCTAGCCGGGTATGGTGGTGCACGCCTTTAATCCTAGCACTCTCAGAGGCAAAGGCAGGCAGATCTTTGTGAGGTGTTGGTTTTTTTTTTTTTTTATCACAGTTTTATTTGAACAGACACCCCTGGTTAAAAAAATGTTGGGGGACAGTTCAACATCTCAACACATCCGACAGGGAGCGAAACCCCCCACCAAGAACTCAGCCCTGTGGAGGCATCTCTCGAGTCTGTTCGCTCCAGCACAGAAGGGAGCTGAATTTTCTAACTTAAGAAAAATTTATCAAATATTTTTCTTCTCCCAGAGGCAAGGGCTGGGTCCTCAAGGAAGAGGTCCTGGACTTAGAGTAGCTGGGGGTCCCAGAGGTGAAGCTGGGGGCTGACCCAACTGGGCTGGCAGGAGACCCCGTAGCAATCAGTTCCTGAGCCCTAGAATCCGTATTTGGCTTGAGTCTGACGGCGGCTGAGCTTGTTTTCCGACCAGGTGTTCTTCAGTTCCTTAGCCTGATGGATCAGGGATGTGATCTGATGTTTCCGCCGCTGCTGGCCTGTTGGCTGCTCACTTTCTTTTTGCTGAAGGACTTCATGGTTTTCTCTTCTGTCAAGGACTTGGTCATCCACTGCTGGGCCCCACTGAGCTGGTCATCACCTTTGAACTCCACAAAGTTGATTTCCTTCCTTCCTCTGTTTCTCTTGCTCTGTAGTCGCTTAAACGCTTGGTCATCAATGAAGGAGGCGTCTGGAGCAATTTCCTGTGGAGGGCCCTTTCCTGTGGAGGGCCCAGTGCTGGGTCCTGTGCAGGATAGTAGCCACCACCTTAATAATCCTGCTAAGCACCAGCGGCATTGGCATCGCCATAAGTGGAAAACTGATTGTAGCTGTAGTCATCCCCAGGCTTCGGCATCCAAGGGGCCCCATCTGAGCCTCCTGCCATCTTGAACTCTTGGTGGGCATTGGCTGCATCATCCTGGAAAGCTGGCTCTGGTTCTGTGCCTGGAAGCAGCTCGTCAGGGACAGTGGGGACAGAGTAAGGGTAAGGCTCAACTCGAGGAGGCTCAGCCTTGTCAGGAAGGGAGAAAAAGTTCTCAGGAGCTACTTCCTCATCACTGTCATCATCTTCCTGTGTGATCTGCTTTGTCACTGCAGGGCAGCACTCTTGGCAGCAGCCTTGATGGCAGAGGGTGATGGAGTGGTAGTTGTGGTGCCCATAACAGGGGCAAGCAAGGAGGGCTTGGTCTTAGAAGGTAGTCTAGAGGGCTTAGCATCTGAGGAGACATCTGAGGGTTTCCGGGAGAAAGCATGGGGCAGGAGCAAACTGTTAGTCTCTTTCACAGTCAGATTCTTAGGTTGAGGAAGCAAGGCAGACAGCCTGGTCTACAGAGTGAGTTCCAGGACAGCTGGGGCTACAGGGAGACCCTGTCTCGAAAAGACAAAAAAAAAAAAAAAAAAAAAAAAAAAAAAAGAAGCATAGGGCTTTTTTTCTCACCCCCTTTAATCCTAGCAGCTTTTGATCAGTATTCAGTCATATCTTTGTGATTTCACAAGGCCACCCTTGGTCTACAGAGTGGTTTCCAGGATAGCTGGGGCTCAGGGAGACCCTGGTCTCGGGAAAGACAAAAAAAAGAAAAAAAGAAAAAAATTTTCTTTAAAGGACTAGAGAGATGGCTCAGCTACTCTCCGAGAAGACCTACTTTTCAGTTCCCAGGACCCACATGGTGGCTAACAACCACACCTATAATACTCCAGTTCCAGGGCATCAACAAAAACCACACGCATTGCTGACCTTAAAATGGGTAATTCCACTACAATGGTGCACCTTTAGTCCCCAGCTGGCCTGGAGCTCACACATGTATACCAGGCTGGCCCTTGAGACTCACAGAGATCCACCCTGCCTCTTGCCTCCCACGTGCGAGGATTAAAGGCATGTGCAGCCACGCCCAGCTAAAGCCTTTTTAATCAATAAAAAATGAAGTCTTTGGGAGGCAGGAGCCACGGCACTCAGTGGGGTGGCCAGCATGCACAGGCCCTGGGATGAATCCCCAGCACCTCATAAAAGCACAGTCATGCATGCCCGAGACCAGCAGTCAGGAGCTTGAGGCAGGAGAATCAGAAATTCAAGGTCATCCTTGGGTACATAATGTGGGACAAATAAATGGGCTGGAGAGATGGCCTAGCTGTTAAGAGCGCCAACCGCTCTTGCAGAGGACCCGGTTCGAATCCCCAGCACCCACGTCGGCCAACGAACCGTCTGAAACTCCAATTCCAGAGAACTCCAGTTCCAGGAGAATCATCGGACGACCTCTTCTGACCTCCTCGGGCTTGCATGACTTGGTGCACAACTAATGAAAAGTACATTCATACACATACAGAAATAAATAAAAATAATAAAATAAAAAAAATAAAAAAAAAAGGGCTGGAGAGATGGCTCAGAGGTTAAGAGCACCAACTGCTCTTGCAGAGGCACAGGTTCTGATCCCCAGCACCCACATGGCAGCTGAGAACCGTCTTTAATCCAGTTCCAGGGGAATCCAACACCCTCTTTGACCTCCTCAAGGCATTGATGGCACAGGTGCACCACCTACATGCAGACAGTACACTCATACACTAAAAAAAAAATAATAATTTTTATAAATAAAATTTTAAAAAACCCTCCAAACTTTTAAACCAAAATAAACTTTTTCTTTAAAAAAAAAAAATCAGTGGACGCCAATCAGTGTGATCACAGAAACTGCACATAAGAGGGTATGAAAAAAAGATCAAGCCAGTGTGGTAGCACAGCCTTTAATCCTGCACTAAACTTGGGAGGCACAGGCAGGTGGATCTTTGGAGTTCAAGGCACAGCCTGGTCTACAGAGCGAGTCCAGGAGCAGCTGGGACTGACAGGAGAGCCCTGTCTCGAAAAGACCAAACCGAAAAAAAAAAAAAAAAAATGAGGATTCAAACCAGGAGTGTCATTCAGTGGTAAAGTATGAGCCCTGGATTCAATCTCCAGGTGTTTTGTTTTGTTTTGTTTTGTTTTTAGAAAACTCCCCAGGAGTAGACGAGATGGCTCAGCAGATAAATGCTTGCCTGAGTTCAGTTCCTGGATCTAGGTCTCACAGTGGAAGAAGAGCACTGACTCTCAGAAGTGGCCCTCTGACAGCCACACAGTAGCATGAGCACACCTATGTACAGATACACATATTGATTGTTAACTTTTTAAAAAAGTTACAGGCCAGTCTGGAGCAAGACTCTTAAACCACAAAGGAATTGATTAAATCAATTTTGAAAGACTGAAAACAGAGAGAAATCTGTAACCAGTAGAGCTTTTACAAAAAAATTAAATATACAATTCAGAGTTGTTTTTTTTTAAGCATTCAGAATGTCAACAAAACAGCTGCAATCTCTTCTTTTGCAATTACAGAGTGGTATTCAGTTAACAGAACAATTATTTTCGTATAAGCTGCATCAGAGACAACTGAAGATGAAAAAAACTACCATCCCCATATATAACTAATTTGTGCTGTGCACCAACAAGAACCTGCTTTAAATTTCCATGCCAATTTACAACCCCCATAGAGTTTAATAATAGAGCAAAAAATTGATGTTGACTGAATTTACATTCACTGGGCAGACACTGATGGTAAGCTCTTCTGGTGGGCAGAGTTCTGAGGACTTATGAAGCCAGTGCCCCAGAATCCCCAGATCAGTTGTATACAAAATCAAGTTAGTGACTGGAGGTAAAAACATGCCCCCAAAACCTGGACTGTTTGTTGATCCAGTCAACAAGCTCTGGTTTTTTTGTTTTGTTTTGTTTTGTTTTTGTTTATTTTTTGTTTTGTTTTTTGATCTTTTTGAGACAAAGTCTCTGGGTTTTTTTAACTTTTATTTTTTATGTGTATGAATGTTTTGCCTCTGTGTGTGTGTGTGTGTGTGTGTGTGTGTGTGCCCAAAGAGGCAAATAGAAGGCATCAAAGCTCTAGAACAAAAGTTAGGCATGGTTTTTTTTGTTGTTTTTTTTTTTAATTTTATTTATTTATGTATGTGTATGAATGTACTGTCTGCATGCAAGTTTGTGCACCCGTGTCGTGCAATGCCTCGGAGGTCAGAAGAGGGTGTTGGATTCCCCTGGAATTGGAGTTCTCCTGGAATTGGAGTTTCAGGCGGTTCTCAGCCGCCATGTGGGTGCTGGGGATCGAACCCGGGTCCTCTGTAAGAGTGGTCGGTGCTCTTAACCGCTAGGCCATCTCTCCAGCCCATGGCATGGTTTTGAGCTGCTGTGTAGGTGCTGGGAACCAAACCTTGTTCCTTTACAAGAGCAGCCAGTGGCCTGTTCAGCCATCTCCGGTGTTCTGCAAGGAGGCAAATGCAGGCTCCAGCCTGTGTGGATAAATCCCCTAGGACTGGAAGAGGTGGTATCTTGACAGAGAGGTAGAAGCATTTGAAACAATGACCAACTCTGATCTCCATCTGCCCTCAGATACTTATTAAAGGTTTGCAGCTAATTCCTGACACTCCCTTCTACTACAGGGGCATGGAGGGATCATCTTTCCCTTGGGGCCTTTCTTCCCTTCAAGACTAACCTAGCCAGCTGTGCCCTCCCTGCTCCGTGACCCCGCCTCCCTCAGCAAATTGTTTCCACATTTAAATTCCTCCCTCTGCGACTTGTACCTCTCCCTAGTCACTGGCTTCTGGCCCTGTTACTGCTTGCAGGCCCTGGGCCATATCTGTCTCCAAGTCCTTGAAATGTTCCTCAGAGCATCACAGCAGACACACTGCAGTCGGACCGAACCTTGGGGATGTGGGAGCTAGATGCACAAAGGGTCCGTTTGTACATCCGAACTGATAAACCTCTCTGTTAATTGATTTCTTTCTTTCCTTTTTTTTTTGTTTTGTTTTGTTTTTGATCTTTTTGAGGCAGGGTCTCCCTATAGTCCCAGCTGTCCTGGAGCTCACTATGTAGACCAAGCTGGCCTTGAACTCACAGAGATCCGCCTACCTCTGCCTCCCAAGTGCTAGGATTAAAGGCTTGCACCACCATGCCCAGCAAGCTTGATTTTTTTTCTTTCTTTCTTTTATTTATTTTTTTTTATTATATTTTAAGGGATTCACAATATAAGTGCACAGTTGTTTTCAGATCACATTGACGTTGCTCAGTTTGCCATACAATTAGGTAATTGGTGCTAGCATCCACAGATGAGGGATACCATTCGTCGTTTGTTTTTCTGGAACTGTGTTATTGATTTTTTTTTTAACAGTGCTAGAAATCAAGCCTCCCAGGTGCTCAGAAGTACCCCATCATTGAGCTGTACCCTCACCCATTAATGAACCTCTTTTTTGGTACTTGTTTCATAATGTTTTTTTCATTTTATTTTTATTTCATATATTTCCTGCATGTGTGTAAGTGCACCCGTGTTGTACAGTGCCCTCAGAGGAGAGGACAGAAGAAAGTGTCAGATTGCCTGGAAGTGGAATTAGGATAGTTTTCAGCTGCCATGTGGGTACTAGGAATCCAAACTGGGTTCTCTGCAAGAGAGCCAGTGCTCTTAACTGCTGAGCCAGCTCTCCAGCCCCTGATTTTTTTTTATTTTTTATTTTTTGGCCTTTTTTTTTTTTTTTTTGTATTTTCGAGACAGGGTTTACCTGTAGCCCCAGCTATCCTGGAACTCGATCTGTAGACCAGGCTGGCCTTGAACTCACAAAGATCCGCCTGCCTCTGCCTCTGCCTCTGCCTCCTGAGTGCTAGGATTAGAGGTGTGCGCCACCACACCTGGCAATTTTTTGGTCTTTTTGAGACAGGGTCTCCTTTTAGTCCCACCTGGCCTGGAAGCTCACTATGTAGACCAGGCTGGCTTTGAACTCACAGAGATCTGCCTGCCTCTGCCTCCCAAGTGCTGGGATTAAAGGCGTGCACCACCACGCCTGGCTGATAATTTTTTTTTTTTGGTCTTTTAGAGACAGGGTCTTCCTGTAGCCCCAGCTGTCCTGGAACTCACTCTGTAGACCAGGCTGGCCTTGAACTCACAAAAATCCGCCTGCCTCTGCCTCTCAAGTGCTAGGATTAAAGGCGTGCACCACCACACCCGGCGATAATTTTTTTTTTAATTTTTTTTAATTTTATTTATTTCTGTATGTGTATGAATGTACTGTCTGCATGCAGGTTTGTGCACCCGTGTCGTGCAATGCCGCGGAGGTCAGAAGAGGGTGTCAGATTCCCCTGGAACTGGAGTTCTCCTGGAATTGGAGTTTCAGACGGCTCTCGGCCACCATGTGGGTGCTGGGGATCGATCCCAGGTCCTCTGTAAGAGCAGTTGGTGCTCTTAACCGCTAGGCCATCTCTCCAGCCCCGATAATTATTTTTTAAACATTAATTTGGTGTGTGTGTACATGCATATGAGTGTGCCGTTTGAAGATAAGATGACAACTTTAGAGTCAGTTCTCGCCTACCAAGTGGGGACCAGGGATCAAACTCAAGCCATCAAGCTCGTCAGGAGGCACCTTTACCCACCAAACTATCTTGTCAGCCCTGTTTACACTACTGAAGCATGTACTGTATAATTCAATCATGACATAGCTGCTCATGACTGGGGGCAAGGATATGGCTCAACAGATAAAGGTGTTTGCTGCCAATGCTGAGGACCTGAGTTCAATCCCCAAGACTCTCATGGTAGAGAAAACTGACTCCTGAAATTTGTCCCCACACTCTTACCATGGCAAATGTGCATACATATGCGCGCGCGCACGCACACACAAATAATTTAATAGTAGCCCACATAGTGACACACGCCTTTAATCCCAGCACTCCAGAGGCAGAGGCAGGTAGATTGTGAAACCTACCTGATCTACATAACAAGTTCCAAGCCAGCTGGGGCAACAGGGAGGTCCTGTCTGAAAAAATAAAATAAAATTTTATAGAAATAAAAATAAACAGCTATCCTCAGCTATGACAAGTTGAAAGCCAGCCTGGGCTTTGTGAGCCCAAGTCTCAAAGATAAATTTAAAAATGTCAATTTTTCAGCCGGGCGTGGTGGCGCACACCTTTAATCCTAGCACTCAGGAGGCAGAGGCAGGCAGATCTTTGTGAGTTCAAGGCCTGCCTGGTCTACAGAGTGAGCTCCAGGACAGCTGGGGCTACAGGGAGATCCTGTCTCGAAAAGAACAACAACAAAAAATGTAAATTCCCTTAAATGCTGCTTATTAAATTTACTTCCTCAGCTCTCAAAGACGGTGACTCTCTCCACTCCGTTCCATCGTGACACATTTCCTGAACTAGAACAGGTTTCTCTGCTCAGGGCTTTCTCACTCCTGGCGACCTTCAATCCTAACTCCTGGCTTTACCTTTTAGCAGCCTTCTCCTGCTCCACAATTTAGAAAGCTCTGTGTGCACTGTGACTCCCTTACCCTCTAGTTACTTGCTGGAATCATCCAATAGGAAACTCTCCAGGAGTGTGAGGGCAGGAGGAAAGAGAAAGTTCTCCCAGCATCTTGCCAGCCTAGCTTCTCCGGCTGCTGCCTAGCTCCTGGGGGCCAAGGTACTCTTGAGTCCTGTGCAACTTCCTCCGCCCACAGGGACTTGGACTTCTCACCCGGGTCAGCTGGAAGGCTTTGAGGAAACCTTGGGTGTCACCTGCCAGCCCTTGCTGAGTGAAGGCTGCTGCCATCCCTATTAGTACACTTCATTACCTCCCTTCAGTTGTGCCTTCCCTGTTCAGAACCATGGGTCTCCATAAGCCATGCCTCCACTCAAAAACTATCCCCTATGGCCATTCGAACACTATCCACTTCCTCCCTCCTGTGAGTCACGGCTAGATCCCAAACTTTCTTCGTAAAGCCTATCATGACTCACATCCACCCCTGGTTAATCTCTGAAAACCTTTCTCTGTACAGATCACTTGTGCCGGTCAATGGTGGACCAGCCAAGGCCTGCCTACAGAGGACTCCGCCCTTCCCTGCAGGATGAGCACACTGTAATTTGATCCTGCTTCCACCTCCAGCAGGCAAATTCCTCCCTCCAGTACAGACCCAGGAGGAGTCTGTCCCTCCTCCCTAAATCCTCCAGCAGCTGCCATCTGACCCAGAGGGGAGGCTCCAGACCTATGAGGCACCACGTGGCCTGGCCTGGCCTGATTTCTGCCCTGTCTTGGGTTCCTCGCGCTGGCAGTGATATTCTGCAGGTACACAAGGCTGCCTTGGGACTTTGTACTGGCTGTTCCTTCTACGGGAATGTTCTTCCCCTAGAACAACCACTGGGTTCAGTTCCTTCAGTCCTGGCTCAAGCACCACATTCATAAAAAGACCTCCACTAGCCTTCTAACATCAGGATGCACCCTCGCTCTTACACCCTACTCTCAAGCCCCTTTTCTCTTTCCCAGTGACTTTTGTTTCACTTTTTTGTTATTTTGTGGGGGAGGGGTGCATGCTGTGATCACAGGTGTGTGCTACCATCCCTGGCTCCTGCTTGTTTTTCCTGGCTGTTTTGCTCCCACTGGATTAGGAAGCTTGCTCTTCTCTCACTAACTCCATCTCCTCAGGTTCCCTGAAGGCAAGCAGATATAGGACCCCATGCTGCTTACTAGTACCTCTCCAGAGCCACCCCAAAGCCTGACACACAGTAAGCATACAATAAATCCATGCCAGATATTTAATGAAAATATGGAGTCATTTTCTCAGCCTTCGCCCATAAATCTTCAGGCCAGTGTGGTATGGTCCAAACACAGCCTTCTGAAACCTGTTGGTCACCCAGGGACTATGCCCCTGGGGACTGTGCCCCTGGGGACCTTGTCATGAGGGAAGTCAAGGCCACTGTAAAGGCATTTTTTTCAGGAGCAGCAGTAGAAACAGCTTGAGGGGCTGGAGAGATGGCTCAACCCTGGTCCTCTGCAAGCACCGGCTCTTGCAGAGGACCAGGGTTCAATCCCCAGCACCCACATGGCGGCTAAGAACCATCTTTAACTCCAGTTCCAGGGGAATCTGACACCCTCTTCTGACCTCTGCAGCACTGCGCGACACAGTTGCAATGTCTTACATGCAGACAGTATACTCATACACATTTTTTTTTTTTTTTTTTTTTTAGGTGAAACTTTGGAGCTGTGGCCTCTACTGCATCCTAGCAGAGCCAAAGAAAGTCCTTAAAAAACAAATTTATAGCTGGGCGTGTAGGCAACACACCTTTAAAAATCCCTAGCACTTGGGAGGCACAGGCAGGTCTGTTTTTGAGGTTCAAGGCCAGCCTGGTCTACAGAGTTCGAGTTCCAGGACGACAGCGGGACTAACAGGGAGCCCTGCTCGAAAAGACAACAAAAAAAAAAAAAAAAAGAAAAAAAACAAATTCNAAATTTATAGCCAGGCATGCCTTTAATCCCAGCACTCAGGAGGCAGAGGCAGGTGGATCTCTGTGAGTTCAAGGCCAGCCTGGTCTACATAGGGAGTTCCAGGACAGCTGGGGCTGTATTCACCTCTAACCTCTACGTGTACACATACACACACACACACACACACACACACACACAAACACCCCACACACACATCCAGAATCTCAAATTTGGCATTCTACTACTTCCTTCCTCCCTAAAGGCCTCCTGTGTACATACAAGCCTGGAAGGCATTAGCTACAATCTGCAAGATGTACTTAATCAACCCTGGGTCTATTTCCTGGTGATTTAAGCTTCAGGCATGGAGACTGATTTGTTCAAGGTCAAGAGCTCAGAGCAATCCAGATATGCCAAAGCTGGGCAGGAAGCCCAGTACAAAGACAGCACTGTGTGCCCCCAATGCATACAGAGCCTGTCTCTGCCCAGGTGAGACAACTGCAACATGGAACATGATTGGTTGGTTTCTCACAGGCCTTTAAGACATTAGAGACCACATATTGACAAGCCAGTGTAGTCATGTTAAACACAGGCAATCCCAGAGTAAAACTCCTACAACCACAGATAGATAATTGCCAAATAAAATATAAATGTGTGTGTGTGTGTCTGGGGCACACAGATGGCTCTGCAGGCAAGTCCATGCTTTGTTAGAGAGCCTGAGGACCTTAGTTCAATATCTAAAACTCGTGGTGCAAGGAAGGAGCCAGATCCACAAAGTTTTCTTCTGACCTCTGTACACACACACACACACACACACACACACACACAAGTAAAAATTTTATTTACATTACATTTATTAAATTATTGGGGGGGTGACATGCTACAGCACACATGTAGACCAGGGGAGCACATGCAAGTAGCCAGTTCTTTCCTTCCACCATGTGGCTCCCAGGAATCAAACTCAAGTCCTTAGGTTGGGAAGCAAGCATCTTTGTCCACTGAACCATCTCACCAGCCCTAAAATAATAATAACAATATTAAGGGTGTTTATTATAATCTGGGGGATTCATTTTTTATAACAACTAGGAGATAAAATTTGCTACAGATATTAAGACAAGCTTTGCCAAAAATCTAACCTCAGGAAGGTTACACATTCCACAGAATTTAAAATCTGCAGATCACAGATTGTACGAGGAGAACATGTTGTTCTTGGCTGTAAATGAACAATTTGGGACCCTGTCCCATGCTGGTGAAGAAACAGCTCTGCCTTGAACCTGATCTCGGTCCCACGCGGCTCAGGCTTTCACGTCAGTTTAGAATTATCAAGAATTTCAGTATTTAAAAAACCCCAAAACCAAACCAACAAACAAAAAAACAGCTTTCTCCCAGAAGGTTCCAGCCCAGTACTTCGAGTTACATATAATCTCATGACTGTTTAAGAACTCTGGTTGTTTGGTTGTCTTCTAAAATCATAAAATTTCTTCAGTTGCTAAGAACAAGACAGTTGGCAAAGCACAAGACAGAGATACATAATCCAGTAAGATCTTTCCCAGAGCCTCCAAAATCCCTCACAAGAGCCACGGGCTGCATCAAGCAGGCTTCTTGCTTTTCTTTTTCTTTCCTTCTGTTCCTTTTCCTTGTCTTTATCTCTGCTTCCTCCCTCCTCTCCTTTTCTCTTTTCTCTTTTCTCTCTTTTTTCTCTTTCTGTTCTGTCGCCCTTTCCTGTTGCCTTCTGCCTCCCTCCTCTCTCTCTCCATCCTTCTCTTCTCATCCTCCTTCCTTCCCCCTCCCCCTCCCACTCCAACATTCCAGACCCTCTTTCCCACATGATGCTTCATCACTCCCCCCCCCTTTTTTTTTCTGGTCTTTTTGAGACAGGGTCTCCCTTTAGTACCAGCTGCCCTGGACCTCACTATGTAGAACAGGCTAGCCTTGAACTCCCAGAGATCCCACTCCTTAATGCTGGGATTAAGGGCATGCCCCACCACACCCGGCTTACACTCCCTATTTTTTTTTTTTTTTTTGGTCTTTTTGAGGGACAGGGTCTCTCATGGTATGGAGCCCCAGCTGTCCTGGGAATTCGTCTGTGACCAGGTTGGCCTTGCACTTCATCAAAGATCCGCCTGCCTTTGCTACCTGAGCACTGGGATTAAAAAAAAAAAAGGTGTGCGCCACCACGCCCGGCTACACTCCCTATTTTTTAACACAACCCATGAGGCAGGACATTTTTTTGGGGGGTCTTTTCCAGACAGGGTCTCCCTGTAGCCCCAGCTGTCCTGGAACTCACTCTGTAGACCAGGCTGGCCTTGAACTCACAAAGATCCGCCTGCCTCTGCCTTCCAGTGCTAGGATTAAAGGCGTGGGCCACCACGCCTGGCTGAGGCAGGACTTTCTATAGACATTTTTTTTTTAATTTTTTTAATTTTATTTATTTCGTTATGTGTATGAATGTACTGTCTGTCATGGCAAGTTTGTGCACTCGTGTCTGTTGCAATGCCGCGGAAGGTTAGAAGAGGGCGTCGGATTCCCCTGGAACTGGAGTTCTCCTGGAATTGGAGTTTCAGACGGTTCTCGTCCACCATGTGGGTGCTGGGGATCGAACCCGGGTCCTCTGTATGAGCGGTCGGTGCTCTTAACCGCTAGGCCATCTCTCCAGCCCTCTATAGACATTTTTACAAACCATTTTGACCCAAGACACCAACAGCCTGAAATAAAATAGGCCCATTACAGTTTCTATTTATTTATATATTTGTTTGTTTGAGCTTTTGTTATTTGATTGGCCTTTTGGGTTTTTTAAAATATTTTATTTATTACTGGGGGAACCTACATAGGCACAAGAGGACAACTTTGTAGTTTTTTGAGACAGGGTCTCCCTGTAGCCCCAGCTGGCCTGAAACTCACTATGTAGACCACACTGCCCTTGAACTCACAGAGATCCACCTGCCTCTGCCTCCTGAGTGCTGGGACTAAAGGCGTGCACCACCACCCCAGACATGCCTCCATTTTTACTAATGCTTCCCAAGGTTCCTGTGAAGAGATTTTATTAATGCCTCCCAAGGTTCCTGTGAAGAGTTGATTCCAGATTTCTACTCTGGACAAAGGTTAAGCATTCACTTTCCCCCAGGCTGGAGTCCACCGGATGCATCTTTGAGAAACAGGCTCAGTGGTATTCACTTTCCCCCAGCCTGAAGTCCACCAGATACATCCCAGGCTTGGGAAACAGGTCTGAACTGATAAAGAAAAATTCCCCTAAACCTGGTTCTGTTCCTGTCCCAAGACTGTGTCTAAAGATAACCTTTGGTATATGGGGGCAGATGGGCTGACCTAACCATGAGCTGTAACTCTGCTATTATCCAATAAAGCTAGCTACCCAAACCCCACCAAGATTCCCCTAGACCCTGAATAAAAGGCCCGAGAGCAAACTTATCAGGGTCAGAGCCTTTTCCCTCCCTAGGTTAGCAAATAGCAATCCCTCCCTAGGTCAGCAGGTAACAGGACAATTCCAGGAAGAACTACCCTGAGGGCCCTGGCCCCAAACCACCTGCAGACCCAAGCATGCTGTGTATCCCTGCCTGTCACGCAGGAGACCGGGGTTCCATTCCTGACCTGCTCTATATAAAACCTGTATGCAGAGATTGCTCGGGATTCGCCTCTCCCCGTTGTACAGGCAAACCCCGGTGCACCAGAGTATTAAACCTCTTGCTTTTGCAGTGAGTCTTGTCTCCGAGTCTCTCACTCGGAGGTCTCTCAAGGGTAAGACTCGATTCAGGTCTTACACCTGTACCTTTGTCACACAGCTAAGCTGAGGAGTCAGCAAGGCTTCAGGAGAGACAGCAGCTTCAGAGGCAGATGTGAGCCAGCAAACAGTCATAATAAGCTGGAGTACCACCGGCCCCTGGACAACCAGCCCTGGTCTGTGCAGTGCGGAACCTCATAGAGCTCGCTCAGCTTCTGCCTTTCGTCTAGGGTTTGGTGTGGGTGCTCGCCCACCCTAGCCAACATGTGCAAGGAATAGAGTTCTAGAAAATGCACGTCAGCTCCCTAAGCTGACACCATAGAAAGCCACCATCTGGCTGTGTCTGACTAGCCACCATAAGGCCTTTGTTTTATTTCAACCATGTAAATGACAGGCTGAAGAGATGGCTCGGCTGCTAAGAGCACTGGCTGCTCTTGGAAAGGACCTGTGTCAGGTTCCCAGGACCTACATGTTGGCTCACAATGGTCTGTGACTCCAGTTCCAGGGGATCTGACACCCTCTTTTACCTTCCATGGGCACTGCATATATATGGTACATATACATACATGCAAACTCTCATAAAATCAATCTTTTAAAAATATGCTGAGGTGGGGCTGGAGAGATGGCCTAGCAGTTAAGAGCACCGACCACTGTTGCAGAGGACCCGGGTTCAATCCTCAGCACCCACATGGCAGCTGAGAACCGTCTTTAACTCCAGTTCCAGGGGAATCTGACACCCTCTTCTGACTTCCACGGCATTACACGACACGGGTGCACAGACCTACATGCAGACTCTACACTCATAAAAAATAATAAATAGAAATTTAAAAAACATATAAAATAAAGCTGGGCGTGGTGGTGCACGCCTTTAATCCTAGCACTTGGGAGGCAGAGGCAGGAGGATCTTTGTGAGTTCAAGGCCAGCCTGGTCTACAGAGTGAGTTCCAGGACAGCTGGAGCTACAGGGAGACCCTGTCTCAAAAAGACCAAAAATAAATAAATAAATAAAAGAAAATATCACACCAGACAATTTAATGTTTAAGAAAGTAGGAGCCTGGCATGGTGGCACATGCCTTTAATCCTAGCACTTGGGAGGCAGAGGCAGGTGTTTCTTTGTGAGTTCAAGGCCAGCCTGGTCCACAGAGCAAGTTCCAGGCTAGCTGGGGCTACAGGGAGACCCTGTCTCAAAAAGACCAAAAAAAAAAAAAAAAAAAAGAAAGTAGGGTGGAGGGAGGGCTAGAGAGATGGCTCAGAGGTTAAGAGCACTGGCTGCTCTTGCAAAGGACCCAGGAACGGTTCCCAGCACTCAGATAGCTGCTAACAACCATTCCTACATAATGAGTTCCAGGAGTATCAGATGCCCTCATCTGACCTCCTAGGGCATTGCATGGCATGGGTACACTTACATACATGCAGGAAAAACACTCATACACATAAAATAAAAGTATTAAATAAAATATTTTTTTAGGGGCTGGAGAGATAGCCTAGCAGTTAAGAGCACCGACTGCTCTTGCAGAGGACCCGGGTTCGATCCCCAGCACCCACATGGCGGCTGAGAACCGCCTGTAACTCCAATTCCAGGAGAACTCCAGTTCCAGGGGAATCCGAGACCCTCTCTGACCTCTGTGGCATTGCACAACACAGGTGCACAAACCTACATGCAGACAGTACATTCATACACATAGAAAATAAAATTTTAAAAAATCGTATGCATGAATGGAAACTCTCAAATAATAAATATAAAATAACTTAAAAATATATTTTTTAAAAACAAGAAAAAAAGCTGGGGAACAGGACCAGGACGCTCCCTGCTCTGCAAGACAAGGAGCACTGAGTCTCTAACTCTCAAGGTTTTATTCATGGGGATGGTGTGCTGTAAGCAGGGTTTCAGGGACAAAGGGTGTACAGATCAAAGGATATTCCTCTGCAGGAGCTCAGGAAACAACAACACTGTGTGGCCTGTTTGCAAGGTACAGAGCAGATATTCACACAACAATGTAAAAAAGGCAGATAAATAAATAAAATTAAAAAAAAAAAAAGAATGAAGAACGCAGACAGGAGTCTTCCCCTCTACCCCCTGTGTTTACCCAGGATAGAAGTCTTTGTCTCCCAAAGCTACCACATTCCTATAGCCTTTGTGACCATGTGTTACCTGTAAACCACTTATTTAATTACCACATATGTTATTTGCTCTTTGCTTGCATTTGTCACATGAGTATAAAAGCCACCAAAGACTCAGTCAAGAAGCTGACCCCTTTATGCAAGGATCCATGGGTTAGTCACACTAACAAAATTAAATTCCCTCTCCTCACCTGATTTTGGCTTTGATTTCATTGTTTCTCTGTAACATTTCTGGAGGCCCCAGTGAGATCAATCCACCATACCCCTCACTGGTAATGGATGCTGCCACTCCTGGACCCTGCAACCCCTTTGGCCCCTGGAACAGAGAAGGGCACACTCCTGAAGAATTTCTTCTCTGGGGTCTCCTTCCAGAAGACCAAGGAGAGCTGTGGAGCCCTGGATCAGAGCTTCTCACCAGGTGAAGTGAGATGGAGAAGTAGAATGGATATCCAGATCAGTTACGGGCCATCCCAGGTTAGACAGACACATGGAAACCAGGCTGATCTCCTGCAGGACAGTACATACAAAGTCTTGATGTTATCCCAAGATGGCACTGGCCTGCAGTGAGGAAGGCAAGGGGACCACTATTAAAACCTTGATGAAGCTGGGCATGGTGGCGCATGCCTTTAATCCTAGCACTTGGAGGCAGAGGCAGGCAGATGGATCTCTTGTGAGTTCAAGGCCAGCCTGGTCTACAGAGTGAGTTCTAGGACAGCTAGAGTTCCAGGGAGACCCTGTCTCAAAAAAAAGACAAAAACCCTGTCCCAAAACAAACAAACAAACAAACAAAAAACCTTGATGTGATTCTGAGGTGCTGGCCCCATTTATGTAGAACATAGAAATCCAGGGAGGAAAGGGGACCACAATACACTTCAGTGTGATTCTGCAGTGCGGCCCCATCTAGATAGAACAAGGATTTAGTGAGAATAACTAGGGAACAACTGTCTTAAACTCTAAATGAGTGTGCATGAATGTGAGACTGAGAGTAAGGAAGACATCTGAATGAGGGAGAGAC
The DNA here is from genome assembly GCA_009823505.1 of Rhizomys pruinosus. NCBI lineage: Eukaryota > Metazoa > Chordata > Mammalia > Rodentia > Spalacidae > Rhizomys > Rhizomys pruinosus. The sequence goes on from VZQC01002871.1 coordinate 242,755, forward strand.
CAGCACTCTCCACCCACTCCTGTGTGTACACATTACATACATATCAGGCATATACAACATTTTAAATGGGTTCCTCTCAGTCCAAGTGTCAGAGCCAAACTGTCCTCCAAGTGATGATGGACAACTTTAAAGTAGGCCATGCAGGATATTATGGCACTAAGATGAAACCCTTTAAATTAATATCCAGCCACACTGGGGAAGAATCCCTGTGTCTGCATGTAGGTGACTTGAACCCTAAAACTCAGCCTTATAATTATCAGAAGAAGACAGAGAGCTGCCCCATAGTTACGAGATTATGGAGATAAAGATCATCCTAATCACACTCCTTGATTTATTGTGTTTTGAGTGCCTCTAGTGTTTCTGTAATTTCTTGTCGCATGTGTCTACAGTGACCGTTTTCCATGTGTTGTTTGAGATTCCTAAAATTATATGATATGGGTCTATAAGTTTTCTCACATGTTGAGATCTCATGTAATTTACTCATGGGTGTCTATAATTGTCTTATGTTGTTTGGCCACTTCAGTTTTTCTTTCCATTCTTTTATTTTGCACAAAATTATTAGTTTTGTTTTTTGTTTGACATGCCCAATTAAAATACACGTGTAAAATGTTAAATATGAATAGCTTGATAATTCATTTGAAGTCCTTATAAATTTGGGTACCTTAGACATCTTTTTTTTTTTACCTTAGACATCTTTACCATTATTAAACAATGCCTCTGAGTCTATTAACTGTTTCACAAAACTTTTAAGTATTGTTCATATAAAACCATATCTGCGTGGTGGCACACGCCTTTAATCCTAGCACTTGGGAGGCAGAGGCAGGTGGACCTTTGTGAGTTCAAGGCCACCCTGGTCTACAGAGTGAGTTCCAGGGCAGCTGGGGCTACAGGGAGACCCTGTCTCGAAAAGACCAAAAAATAAATAAATAAATAAATAAATAAATAAATAAATAAATAAATAATAAAAAAATATCTGGCCAGGCATGGTAGCACACGCCTTTAATCCTGTTAGATCTGGGCTTCCCAGAATTCCAAGGGACACACACACACACATGCCCACTTCCTCCAGAGGCTGTCAATCTTCTGACCTCTTTCCCTGTACCTGAGGCCCCGCCCCATGATTATAAATGGGTGGGCCCCAGTTGCCATCTTGCCCTTGCCCCTGCTGCTGTTCTGGCTTCTGTTCCACCATGTGCCTGCAGGTGGCCTGCTCTGGCAGTTCCACATGGAAGTAAATCGTGTTCTCTGAGTGACTTTTTATCTGGGGCCGGGGGAGAGCAGCCTTTTTATAACCTTACATTCTGGTGCCATGGACTCGCCTGCCTCCCCTCCCCCCAGGGTAGCCAGTAAGGCCTCTAGTCAGACCGATTACCACGTGCTAGATATTACCCACCATCATTTAGTCAAAGGTGCCATCTCTCTTCCTTAACCTGCCCTACTCTATCCCCGTGTGGCTCTGCATGACAGTTAGCATGCATGTTATGGTTCCATGGCTCTGACAGGCTATGGAATCCGATTGGGCCCTAATCCGAGGTTCTGCTGTGGTCGTTTCGCCTCATTGGGTACTCACCGCATGGTGACCGAGCATGGAGCTGATACGTGTGACCCTCATGTTAAGACTCCTTAAATTGCCTCATGGGCGGCCTGCCAGACGGGCATCTAAGGGATACTTCATCTCCCACCCCTACCTTGTGCGTGACCCTGTGTGTGTTCTGCCCCCTCTGGCTGCCCCCTACGTCTCGACATTTCCTCTCTGAATTCTGACCTACTGTTTTCCACCTCTGTCTTCCCTCTGATTCTCCTCCGTCACCCTTTTTTTAAGCCTTCTGTTCCATTCAGTTCCGTTCCTCCATTTTTGAACTCTCCTGAGAACCAGTGTATCAGGGTGTTTCTGTTTTTCTGAATCCCATCCAGACTGCTATCTTCTAGGACGCTGGAGACAGAATCTGGATCCATTTTTCAGATTCCCCCCTGTAAATTTGAGTACACTGATTTTTGCAGGCCTGTGGACCCCATTTCAGAGCCCCCCACATTGGTCTCGTGGGTCTGTGGACTCTGACCAGCACTCCTGACACTAGGGTGGACACACCCTAGTTGTCAAGCGGTGCTTTTGAGGCTAAAAATTTTACCTCCTTCAGATCTTTTTTCTCTCTCCCCTACTCTCCTCTCCTCCCCCCATTTTTTACTTTTTTTTTATAGTACCTTTTCCCCTGCTCATTCAAACATAAAAAGGTAGAGTGAGCATGCTCTGTTTCTATGGCAGCCATTCTAAGACACAAGCATTCCTCAGCCCCATCTTGAGGCTGTGTTTGTGCATGCCCGGTTTCCATGGAGCTGAGCTGGTTCACCACGCCCACTCCTCAGGCGCCATCTTGACATGTGGCAGGAATATACGTACAAACTTGAATTTACGCTGGGCGTGGTGGCGCACGCCTTTAATCCTAGCACTTGGGAGGCAGAGGCAGGCGGATTTTTGTGAGTTCAAGGCCAGCCTGGTCTACAGAGTGAGTTCCAAGGACAGCTGGGGCTACAGGGAGACCTGGATCTCGAGAAAAGACCAAAAAAAAAAAATAAAAAAAACTTTTTTTTTAAAAAAGAAAAATAATATAGGATGAGCCTACTTTTTTTCCAAACATTAGTGCAATAACCTAAGGATTCCTTTCACCAATTTTGGTTTTGGGTTTTCTATTGGATTATATAGAAAGACAATTGAGATTTCAATTAATATATTTTTATGTATGAGAAGATCTAACATTCAGCCTTTTTTTTATGATAAGGAAATGGGGCCTGTTTCTTCTGTATCTGCTTCAGAGGCTGAGGGGGACAGGAGTCTCAGGGGTGTACAGCTGTAGGCTGGAGGGTCTAGATCTGGTCTTTCTTGGCTGCTCTGGGTGCTCTGCTGCTCTGGGTGCTCTGCCAGTGTTTTGGTCCAGATTGATAGAGGCCAGTACTTAGTGGACATTTTCCCTGCAACTGAAAAGACAAGCTGATTAAGTTGTGTATGAGTATACCAGTGCAGGGACTTCACAGTACCAACAGGGGGCTATTGGGTGCATTAGCAATTGGAGGGTCCTTGTCTAGGGTCTGCAGAGGAGAGAGGACCTGTAACCTGGTTTGAGGAATTGGAAACAGTTTTGGTGCACAGAGCTCTAGATGAGGGCCAGCATGACCATGAGAACATAAAAGGTAGTGTTCCCTGGCATGGCACAGTAAATCTGTCTCCTGTCTCTGAGATATTTTCTAACATGCCACAGTAGGTTCCCAACTTGGCACAGTAGGTCTCTCGCCTATCTCTCTGGAAATTAGGTATAAGTTACTTTGTTTTCCCTTTATAGTTTCCTATTGGGGTGTTTAAAACTACACAGTTGGGCTGGAGAGATGGCCTAGCGGTTAAGAGCGCCGACCTCTCTTACAGAGGACTGGGTTTCGATCCCCAGCACCCACTGGCGCTGAGAACCATCTGAAACTCCAATTCCAGGAGAACTCCAGTTCCAGGGAATTCCGACGCCCTCTTCTGACTCCGCGACATTGCACGACACGGGTGCAGACAACTTGCATGCAGACAGCACATTCATACACATACAGAAATAAAATTTAAAAATAAAATAATTAAAACTACACAGTTAGCTCAGATTAATGAAGTTAGTTTTGGTGTTAAGGTCAGTTGAGATTCTGGTCCTTAGGGGGTCACTCAGGCCTTGCACCTGGCTCTCTTTACCAGTTCTATCTATGTGAGGACAAAGTCAGGCCTTGCCCGACCAGCAGTTCCCTTTGAAGTGTGAGGAGTTTCTCCTCTATATGGACTTTCCTCCCTTGACTGGAGGCTGGCAGGATGAAGTTCTTTTAAGTGAATCTCCAAGACCTCCCTGGCCCTGGATGACTGGTGACTCACTGCCATAGGTCATATACAAAGGTGCTAAGCAGGACCCTAGGATTTAAGTCAACCTTAGAGGGTAAGGGCCAAAAGATTGTCCCTTCAATCTTTTGGGGTTAGTCATCTTCAATTAAATTAATTTAATTAATTTAGATTTATTTATTTTCCTTATTTCAGCTTATTCATTAGTTTTAAGTGTATGAGTGTACTGTCTCGCATGTAGGTTGGTGACCCCACGTCATGCAATGCTGCAGAGGTCAGAAGAGGGCGTCGAATTCCCCTGTAACTGGACTTAAAGATGGTTCTTGGCCATCATGTGGGTGCTGGGAATCAAACCCGGGTCTTCTGGGTCCTCTGCAAGAGCAGTCGGTGCTTTTAATGGCTGAGCCATCTCTCCAGCCCCGCTTATTTATTTATACATATATTTTTTAATCAAATCTAGACCCGTGTCCCCCCCATCCCTCCACCCCACCAACAGCTCATGTATTCTGCCAAACATGCTTTTCATCTCTTTCTCAGTTTTTCTCAAAATTCTCCATGTGGAAGTTGACTGTTTTGAGCAGAAGTTCACTGTTTCAGTCAGTTCTTTGATGCAGTCCTTTCTGTTGTTGTTGGCGTTGTTGTTGTTGTTTCCAATATGCATCACTCCCAACTACTTGTACAAAAGCTCAAAGGGCAGTGCACAAGAGATATTTACAATTAGGTAATTGGCACTAGCATCCACAGATGAGGGATACCATTCATTGCTTGTTTTTCTGGGACTGTGTTACTTCACTCAGTATGATGTCTTCTAGCTCCAGCCATTTTCCTGCAAAGCTCATGATGTTATCTTTTTTTTTTTTGTCTTTTCGAGACAGGGTCTCCCTGTAGCCCTAGCTCTCCTGGAATTCACTCTGTAGACCAGGCTGGCCTTGAACTCACAAAGCTCCACCTGCCTCTGCCTCCCAAGTGCTAGGATTAAAGGCGTGCGCCACCATGCCCGGCTGATGTCATCTTTCTTTACTGCTGCATAGAACTCCATTGTGTGGATGTACCACATTTTCTCTATCCACTCATCAGTTGAGGGGCATTTGGGTTGGTTCCAGCTCCTTGCTGTGCTCCAGGTGGTCTTGGGAGATCTCCCCACTAGCTGTTTTTTTAAAGGAAAATAAAACTATTTATTGGCTACTGCTCACCATTATTTATAATAATATACAGTTAGATAACATTCTGATACTACGAAGTTATTTTCCTGGCTGCTGCTGAACCAGTAACCCAAATACTGAAAAGATGAAGCCTACCAGTAAGGAATGAGTCAGGGTTAAGAAAAAACATGCAGGTCAATAATATATTACCAAATTTTGTTCACTCATTCACTCATGTCAATAGTCCTAAAATCAACATCTCTAACCATAACTACATTTCCATGGGTTTAAATATTCTATAAACCATAACCTTTTAGTACACATACTTCAAGTTACTATAAATGAATGGCTCACTAGAGGAACCTTCACATGGCCATTTATTAAGTCTTATTAGCTAATTCAAACAAACCACTATTTGTCTAGTTTCCTTGTTTGAGTGTAAGACTTGGGTTGGTAGCAACAAAATTTGAAAATAAACTACTGTGCTTATATGATAATATACATGAATGCTGATGTGGTTGCTCTTTAAAATTATCCACCCTGTGCTGGGTGTGGTGGTACACACCTTTAATCCCAGCACTTGGGAAGCAGAGGCCAGGCAGATCTGTGTGTTCAAAGCCAGCCTGGTCTACATAGTGAGTTCCAGGAGACCCTGTCTCTAAAAGACCAATATAAAGTACTGCGTTTATGTGATATTATACATGAATGCTGATGTGGAAGTGTTTTTAAATTAGACACCCTAGACTGTCCACCTAACTGCATAATTACCTAGTTAACTTGAAAGGTTATGGTTTCAGGAAATTTTTCAACTGACTCAAAGTGATTTCTTCAGTTGTCCACAAGGATAGAATCTCATCAATATATGTTATCACCCATGGTATTTGCTGTGGTGAATTATTAAAAAAAAATGAAAAATGAACAGCCCTGTTAAGGATATACACACAGCCGGGCGTGGTGGCGCACGCCTTTAATCCCAGCACTTAGGAGGCAGAGGCAGGCGGATCTTTGTGGGTTCAAGGCCAGCCTGGTCTACAATGTGAATTCCAGGACATCGGGGGCTACAGGGAGACCCTGTCTCGAAAAAAACAAACAAAAAAAATGTTTATACACACAAACAAAACCAGAATGGTTCTTTTGCATCCCCATTAAAAATAAGTTTTGGGGGCTGGAGAGATGGCTCAGTGGTTAAGAGGGCCAACTGCTCTTGAAGAGGACGCAGGTTTGAGTCCCAGCACCCACATGGTGGCTAAGAACCATCTTTAACTCCAGTTTCAGGGAAATCCAACACCCTCTTCTGACTCCCGCAGCATTGCACCACCCAGGTGCACCTGCCTATATTCAGACAGTACATTCATACAAATAAAATAATAAAAAAAACGGAGTTCTGAGTAATGGCTGGAAAAGTTCTCCAATACTTATAGACAAAGCTACTCTTCAATACAAAGGAAATACACCATGACATCAAATATCCTATTGTTAAAGAAAGCAACTACAGAGCCAGGCATGGTGGCGCACGCCTTTAATCCTAGCACTTGGGAGGCAGAGGCAGGCAGATCTTTGTGAGTTCAAGGCCAGCCAGGTCTACAGAGCGAGTTTCAGGACAGCTGGGGCTACAGGGAGACCCTGTCTCAAAAAGACCCCCCCAAAAAAATAAATAAAAGAGACTTTGAACCTTTTGCTGGGCGTGGTGCCGCATGCCTTTAATCCTAGCACTTGGGAGGCAGAGGCAGGCGATGTGAGTTCAAGC
>VZQC01002872.1:0-12012 GCA_009823505.1 Rhizomys pruinosus
CTAAGATCAAGAAAACAAAAGACAACAGATGCTGGAGAGGTTGTGGGGAAAGGGGAACACTCATCCACTGCTGGTGGGAATGTAAACTTGTACAACCACTATGAAAAGCAGTGTGGAGAACCCTTAAAAGATTCAATACACAAAACAATAAAAGCACAAAAAAGAGAGAAATGGGATTGGTAGAACTGAATATGGCTTTTTTTTCAACAGATGGAAAAAAAAAACTGCAATGCTCAAGTAAAGATTAAGAAAAATTTAAAAAAAAACCCACAAGAATGGAACAATCAGGAAATGTTGGACAACTATGACAAAACCAAACCTCCACATCAAAGATGTAGAGAAATGAGAAGAATCCCAGGACAATGGTATTGATCAGATCTTCATCAGAAAAGAAGAAAATTACCCCAAACGAAAACAGTGACAAATGCATAGAAATACAAGAAGCACATAGAACACCAAATAAACAAGATCAGAACAGAAATCCCCGATGCCTTATCATAGTTAAAATACTAGATGCCCAAAACAAAGACAAAATACTGAAGACCAGAAGAGAAAAACAACAAGGTACATATAAAATGATACGCATCAGAATTACAGCTGACTTTTCATTGCAAATGATGAAAGCCATAAGAACGTGGACCAAAGTGTTCCCAGTACTAAACAACTATAGAGGCCAACCCAGATTACTATACCCAGCAAAAATGTTGATTATAGTTGAAGGAGAAAGAAAAATCTTTCATTTCATAAACAAGATGAAAGAATTAATGTCCAGAAAACCAACCCTTTAGAAAATACGTGAAACAATTCAAAGGTCAGAGGAAAGGAGCAACTATCACCAAGCAGATAGAGAGAGTGATTATTAACAGTATAACTGCAGAAATACAAACCTAGACCAAGAATGCAAAGAGAAAATAAGGTGAAAGGAAACAACACACATCTCTTAATAATAACCTTAAATATTAATTGTCTAAACTCCCCAATCAAAAGACATAGACTGGGAAAATGGATTAGAAAACTGAACCCATCTATATGCTGTCTGCAAGAAACCCATCTCACCCTCAAAGATAGGCACCAACTTAAAGTGAAAGGATGGATAAAATATTCCAAGCAAATAGTACCAAAAAGCAAGCAGGAGTTGCTATTCTAATATCAGACAAAATAGACTTTGCAGTAAAACTAATCAGAAGAGAAAAAGAGGACCATTACATCCTTATCAAAGGAACAATTAACCATGAAGATTTCAAAACAATGACTATATATGCACTAAACTCTGGTGTATTGAACTTTATAAGCATAATTCTCCAGGACATCAGGGCACAGATTAATCCCTACTAGTAGTAGAGGAATTCAATACTCCACTGAGCCTTTTGGACAGGTCAACTGGACAAAGAAAAAACAGAGAGACATCTGATCTGAACAATACAATACACCAAATGGAACTCACAGACATCTACTGAATATTCCACCCAAACATCAGAGAATATACCTTCTACTAAGCACCCACAGAACATTATCCAAAATTGACCACATACTGGGACAAAAAACAAACCTCAACAATACAAAAGAATAGAAATATTCCCATGAATTCTATCAGATCGCAGTGCAATAAAGCTCGATATCAACACCATAATAAGCCCTACTATCTACAGGAGCACATGGACACCAAACAACACACTCCTAAATAATGAATGGGTCAAAGACAAAATATAGAAAAAATAAATATTCCTGGAACTAATTTAAAAGACAATACAACACAACAAAACCTATGCGATACTTTAAAAGTAGTCCTGAGAGGGAAATTAATAGCACTAAGTGACTACATTAAAAAACATAAAGAGCACAAAAAATGACCTAACACTCCAGCTAAAAACACTTGAGAGATAACAACTGAATCCTACACCCAAAAGACAAGACGAAATAACAAAAATTAGGGCAGAGATCAATGATATAGAAACAAAGAAAACAATACAAAGAATCAATGAATACAAAAGCTGGTTCTTTGAAATGATAAACAAAATAGATAGACCTCTAGCCCAGTTACTCAAAATAAGAACAACTCCAAATCAATAGTATTCAAGATGAAAAGGGAAATATCACAACAGACACTGAAAAGATTCAGACACTCATCCGAGAATATCTTAAAAACCTATACTCTACTAAATTTGAAAAGCTGAGAGAATTGAATGAATATCTGAAATCCTGGAATTCACCAAAGCTTACTCAATAAGATATTGACAGCTTAAACAGACCCATAAGAAATGAGAAAATCGAAATATTTATTCAAAACTTCCCAACTAAAATAATCCCAGGCCCAGATGGATTTAAGGCAGACTTCTTTAAAACATTTAAAGAAGACATACAGCCACTATTACTCAAATTGTTCAAAAGGATAGAAACAGAGGGAGATCACCCAAATTCTTTCTACAAAGCCAACATTACTAAATTACCAAAGCCAGGCAATAATACAACCAAAAATATATGTATAGGCTCATTTCATTAATGAACATAGATACAAAAATTCTCAACAAAATACTCGCAAACCACAAACAGGCACACATTAAAAAGATCACTCATCATGACCAAGTCAGATTTATACTAGAGATACAGGGATGGTTCAAAATATGCAAATCATAGCTGGGCATGATGGTGCATACCTTTAATCCTAGCACTTGGGAGGCAGAGGCAGGCAGACCTTTGTGAGTTTGAGGCCAGCCTGGTCTACAGAGTGAGTTCCAGGACAGCTGGGGCTACAAGGGAGACCCTGTCTCGAAAAGACAAAAAATGCAAATCAATAAATGTTATAAAGCACATAAATAGACTGAAAGAAAAAAAAAACACATGGTCATCTCAATCGATGCGGAAAAGTCCTTCCACAAAATTCAGCATGCCTTCATGTTTAAAGTCCTAGAGGGAATTGGACTGGAGGGAACATTCCTCAACATAATCAAAGCCATGAATAAACCCACAGCCAACAGCATCCTAAATGGGGAAAAATTAGAAGTATTCCCCTTAAAATCATGAACCTGGAAAGGGTGCCCCCTATCTCCACTCATCTTCAATATAGTGCTTGAAACTCTTGCTATAGCAATAAGACAAGAAAAGGAAATTAAAAGAGAACTAATTGGAAAAGTGGAAGTCAAACTATCTCTTCTTGCAGATGATATGATAGTGTACCTGAGGAACACCAAAAACTCAACCAAGAAACTGCTAGAAATGACCAAGTGTTTCACTAAAGTGACAGGATACAAAATTAACCTAGAAAAATCAGTGGCCTTTCTTTACACCAACAATAAACAAATGGAGGAGGAATACAAGGTGACCCTCCCATTCACAATAGCTTCAAAAAAACACTCTTGGAAGAAACCTAACAAAAGACACCAAAGATGAAAATTTAAAGCCCTGAAGGAGATTGAAGAAGATACCAGAAAATGAGAAGATCTCTCATGCTCATGGATTGAAAGAATTAGCATAGTAAAAATGTCCAACCTACCCAAACTAATATTAAGATTCAATGCAATCCCAATAAAACTCACTGTGAGTTCTTTCTCAGACTTTGAAAAAAATCCTTAAATTCATATGGAAAAACAAAAGAACCCAGATAGCCAAAGCAACCCTGAACAAAGTAGCAACACAGGGGGGGGGGTGGGATAACCATACCAGACTTCAAACTATATTGCAGGGCTATAGTAATAAAAACCAGCCAGGAACTTGCACAAAAACAGACCCATAGATGAATGGAACAAAACTGAAGATCCAAACCTGAGCACATGCAATTTCAGCCACCTCATATTTGACAAGGGGGCCAAGAAGACTCAATGGAGGAAAGAGCATATTCAGCAAATGTTGCTGGGAAAACTGGATCACCTCTTGTAGAAAGATGAAACTGAAACCCTACTTTTCACCATGTATTAAAAATCAACTCCAAATGGATTAAAGACCTCAATATGAAACCAGAAACCCTGAAAATGGTAGAAGAAAATGTCAGCAGAAACCTACAAAATATGGCCATAGGAAAAGACTTTCTAGATCAGACAGCAGCTGCATTGGAACCAAGGTCAACAATAGACAAGTGGGACCTCATTAAACTCAAAAGCTTCTGTACAGTGAAAGAAACAAAAAAGTAAAGAGAAAACCCACAGAGTGAGAGGAAACCTTCAACAGTGATATATCTGATAGAGCATTAACATCCCGAATATATAAATTACACAAAAAACAAAAGAGCAAGAAAACAAAGAACTCTGTCAAAAGATGGAGTAAAGAGCTGAATAGAAAATTCACAAATGAAGAAGGGAAGATGGCTGAGAAACATCTCAAAAGTGTTCAATGTTGCTAATAATTAAGGAGATGCAAATTAAAACCAGCTTAAGATTTCACCTTACCCTAATATGACTGGGTAAGATTAGGGGAACAAATGACACCAAGTACTGGAGAGGTTGTAGGGAAAGGGGAACACTCATTCACTGCTGGTGGGAATGCAAACTCACATAACCCCTATGGAAAGCAGTGTGGGCAACTCGTAAAGGACTGAAAATGAGCCTACCACCTGATCCAGTCATATAACAACTGGTTATATACCCACAAGACTCATTCTATTGCAGAGGTACATGCACATCTATGTTTATTGTAGGCTTTTCACAATAGTGAATAGAAGGAAGCAACCCAAATGTTCCCCAACCAATGAGTGGATAAAGAAAATATGGTACATCTACACAATGGAGGTCTATGCAGCAGTAAAGAAAGATGACATCATGAACTTTGCAGGTAAATGGATGGAGCTAGAAGACATTATGTTAAGTAAAGTTACACAGTCCCAGAAAAACAAACGAGGAATGGTAGCTCTCATTTGTGGATACTAACACCAAATCTTTCCTAGTTGCAGAGCAAACTAAGCATCTCCAATGTTATGTTTCTTTGTTTGTTTGTTTGTTTGTTTTTTATGTGTATGAGTGTACTGTTTGCATGTAGGTTGGTGCACCTGTGTTGTGCAATGCTGCGGAGGTCAGAAGAGGGCGTCGGATTTCCCTGGAGCTGGAGAGATGGCTCAGTGGTTAAGAGCACCGGCTGCTCTTGCAGAGGACCCAGAATCAATTCCCAGCACCTACATGGAGGCTAAGAACCGTCTTTAACTCCAGTTATATTTCTTTTTTATATGATAGTAGCAGTATGGTTAAAAGGTGAATCCCCTAATGGTCTTTAGAATTAACCTACCACTTATGTTCAGACTTTGTAATATTGGTATGTGGGTGGAGATTATGTATGCATATTTTAGAGTAATATAAAATCAGAGGGAAAAATGTGAATTCTTACAAAAATTCTTATGTTTATGTTTATAAATATAATAGCTTGGCATTGTCTCTTTAAAAAAAATAAATAAAATAGATTTAAAAAAAGAAAAATAATTGTTGTCTTAGTTTGTTCTCACTGTTCTTCCATCCAATTGTGGAATAGTGTCCTTGTGTCAGAACATGGCTGTTACCATAATGAAATCAAAGTAGTAATGGTAACACACATGAGTCCCTCAAATGACTGGGTCTTTTGATATTCTCTCATAGAAGGAATGGGGAAGCTATTAGGCTCTCAGTGAAGAATCTAGCCAGTCCCTAGCTCCTTTGCCTCTCATCTCAGGTATATGTAATTCTGCATCATTTAGATGTGGTCTTTGGATGTACTAGAATATTTATGAGGTAGTACCTCATAAATGAGGTAGGTGGTACCAATCTATGAAACTATTCAGAGGGTCATCATCTGTGCTGGAGTGGGACTTTTAAGTGAGGCAGCTATTTTATGGTAATTCATATTCTTCACTCATGCCTGTATAAGCCTATGGAAATAGTCTCTCCACATTTGGTATTGGAAGCATCCCTACCTTCATCTCTTTCAGTATTCCCTTTTTCATTCTTGTTTGAGAGAACTAATCCTTCAGTATTCATGGAAGCTGCAGTGAATGACCTTTTCTGAAGGAGACAGAAATAAAGAATGTTTACACCCCCGAAAGCTCACCCATCTATCCTTCTTTACCTGTAATTAGACTCAAGGCTCACAGGCTCTTAGAAATGAGTTATACAGTATTATCAATAAAGAGATCTGTTATATCCCTGAAGGAACTGAAAAGTGTGAACTTCTGGTGAATATATTTAGGGATGGATTTTAAACATGTGGGATAATCTTTGAAAGAAAATCAAACCTAGTTCAGGAGGAATTTATCAACAAGGAATATTTGAAAAGATATTCTGGGTTAAATGTTGCAGCTTGTACATTTGAAAAAACACAAAAACGTTTGCTTGTTTTGGTGAATAAAGAAGCAAAGTAAACCAAGTAAACTAATCCTTTCACCTAGCTGGACTTAGATAAAACTGATATGTTGGTCTGTTATTGGTGCTCTGTTTGGAGTGAGTGGATATTTGTTCACAACACACAGAGGAAAAGTCATGCAGCATTTGATGTTGAAGTAGAGACCCAACAGAACCAAAGAGGTGTTATGGAGAAGCAGTTGTGTTGCTTCATGATGGTAAGTTACCTCTGGGTGAAGTACCTGTGGGAGCAATTCCAACGTGGCCACATTCCTCACATAGTATGGAATCAGGATTTTTATAGTCTCCATGTTCTGACTCTTCTATGAATGGTAATACAGCAAGAAACTGAGACTGCTTCATCTGAAGGCGGAGTACCCATAAAAGGAATCCCAGGGTGGCCATCTTCCTTTATGTGGCATGGAATAACATACTTCCTTGATGACTGAAGCTGGTCACATGAGTACAAGAATGTACCCCCAAATGGCTGACAGAACCCAGAATATATTCTGAATCCTGAAAATATCATGTACAGCATGGATTTGTTAGGAAGCTCTGGTAGGGGTTGCATTGACCCAGCTATCAGAGATAAAACATGCATCAAAGATTCAAGTGTCTATCCAGAAAGAACTTGCATATATAAGAGAGAGAGATGGCAGTGGGGGATAGACATGTACACAGTATCTTAAGTATTAGACTCTCATTTGGTAGGTACTTAGCCATATTTATTGCTGGGAGAAGAGTAAAAATTAGATCTATGCTAAATAGACCTTCCTGGGATCCAAACCTTAAGTCCCATGGAAATAACCAGTGAAGAGAGAGAAAATGAGCTAAAAATGGCAGTGAGGTAACTGAGCAATGATAGGTGGTGTGAGACAGCAAGTTCATTTCACCAAATAGGACTGTATTCACAGGGAGAAGTTAATTCATTGGGGGCATTGGGTCTGGTATGGGGCTTTGGTGAAATTTCTGACCTCCATGCTGGATCTTTATTAGGTAGGTGAGGCTTGGGATGATGTGAGTGACTTACACCAGCATGTAAATCATGTTCATGATATGCCAAATCAAGAATAGATAAAGAGAAAAAGACAGCTAAAAGGCTCTGTTTATGGCATTTGAAAGCAAATGTGACAAGATTTGGTTCTTAGGAAACTAATTTACAGAATGTCAAATGCTCTGCTTATGATTTTTCTGGAAGGATTTAAAACTGAATGGCAAATAAGCAAAGAGATGGCCAACAGGAATGTAGTAGTGATTCCTACTGTATCCCCTGCTTTAGAGGAAGGAGATCCTGTGGGGTGGGATCTCCCCTAGCTGCATTTCTAACAGTGTGGCCAAGGATGCCTGCAGGTGAGGACCACAGAGGATGAGGTCAGACTCCACATTGAATTGTGTATTTATTGATCTCTTAGTAATATGCAGAATATTTTGGTTTGTGTAGATGCTGGACCAAATGTCTTTTGGTTTCAGAGAGTCCTAGAAGTATCAGGAGAAGTGGACATCATTGGAAGGATATGGAAATAGAGTGGTGCAGGAGCAAAGAATTAAGCTTGGCCTAGGGGTGAAGAATTATCCTCCAGAGTATTCTGTATACCAATTTCTCTTGGAAGTAGAGATTGTTTGCACAGCCTGGACCCTTTTCAGCAGCTAGATATGGCCTATGAAGAAGCAGAGACATACTGCAGTGCCAGCCTGGAGACATTCAGACACAAAACCCTGCTTGTCCAGAGTGGTGTGTGCAATTGCACATCAGCTAGAGTATGATCCTGATATAATTTGGCTCTGGTCAGGTCAGGGAGTAGAAACCAGCACTGTTGAGGCACTGAAATTGTGTGTGTGTGTGTGTGTGTGCATGTTTATGTGTTTGTGTGTGTAGTAGCAGCTCCCCTGCAGTATCCCAGGATGAGGAAGCAGATGGCTCATGAGGAATGATGGTGAAGTAGAGAGTTGTATAAAGTAGTGCCTCAAATCCATGCTGCTATACCCCACACTGCTCTTCTGAGGAAACAATTGATAGAGGCAAAGGAATCCTTTTTTGGACATTGGTAACATTTGAAAAGAATCACCATAGCTGATGAATCCCATGACCAACTGGCACTTTCTGGAATGCATGGCTGTGGGTGTTTTAATTTGCTTTTCTGTTGCTATGATATAATACTGACAAAAAGTAACTTGGAAAGGCAGAGTGTACTTCATCTTACAGGTTTCATTTGTTCATGAAGGGAAGACAAGGCAGGAATTTAAGGAAGGATCCCAGAGTAGAAACTATGGAGAAACACTGCTTACTGGCTTGTAAACTATCTCATGCTCAGCCAACTTTGTTTTTAATTTTTTTAATTATTTTTATTTTTATGTTTATGAGTACATTGCCTGAATATATGTAAGTGCACCTGTGTCATGCAATGTCCATGGAGGTCAGAAGAGGGTAACAGAACCCCTGGAACTGGAGTTATAGATGGTTGTTAGGATGCTGGGAACCAAAACCAGGTCTTCTGCAAAAACAGCCGGTGCTCTTAACCACTGAAACATCTCTTCAGCTCTTCCTTTAATGTATTATTATTACTATTATTATTATTATTATTATTATTATTAGGTCTTTTTGAGACAGGGTCTCCCTGTAGCCCCAGCTGTCCTGGAATTTACTCTGTAGACCAGGCTGGCCTTGAACTCACAGAGATCCACCTGCCTCTGCCTCCCGAGTGCTAGGATTAAAGGCGTGCACCACCATGCCTGGCAAAAATAACATTTAAAAAAATTTTTTTAAGTTTTTGTATGTGTATGAAAGTACTGTCTGCATGTAGGTTTGTGCACCTGTGTTGTGCAATGCCATGGAGGTCAGAAGAGGGTCTTGGATTCCCCCTGGAACTGGAGTTCTCCTGGAATTGGAGTTACAGACGGTTCTTAGCCACCATGTGGGTGCTGGGGATCGAACCCAGGTCCTCTGAAAGAGCAGTCGGTGCTCTTAACCTCTAGGCTATCTCTCCAGCCCGAAAATAACATTTTATAAAGGATTGTGGATCTAGCTAAGTAGTACATGCTTACCTAGCATAATGAAAGATTTAGGTTTGAACTCCAATATCCTTCAACTCAGATCAATCAGTGAAATCAAGCAACAGAAAAAAAGAAAACCTCACAGATTATTTCAAAAGAGACAGAGAAAATTATTTAAAAATTCCATATGCATTCATGATAAAAATTCCTCACAAAGTAAGCATAAAAGGAACTTTAGAGTTTTACATGAATGTTACATTCATTGCTTATGCTTAATAATTTGGCTCTCTTCAAAAAAAAATGCACCAATTACCTAATTGTACGGCAAACTGAGTAACGTCAATGTTATCTGAAAACAACTGTGCTATTATATTGTAGAATCCCTTAAAAAAATAAACAAATAAAAGAGAAAAAAAGGAACTTTAGAGCATTCTTTTAGTTGTTCTTGCTTTTTGAGACAGGGTCTTACTCTAGCCCTGGCTGCCAAACTAACTCTGTAGACCAGGCTGGCCTTGAACTCACAGAGATCCGCCTGCCTCTGCCTCCAGAGTGCTAGGATTACAGGCATGTGCCACCAAGATGAGAATCATTAAAAAAAATTTTTTTTTATTAATTTTATTTATTTCTGTATGTATATGAATGTACTGTCTGCATGCAAGTCTGTGCACCCGTGTCTTGCAATGCCGCGGAGGTCAGAAGAGGGTCTCGGATTCCCCTGGAACCGGAGTTCTCCTGGAATTGGAGTTTCAGACGGTCCTCTGCAAGAGTGTCGGTGCTCTTAACTGCTAGGCCATCTCTCCAGCCCGATGAGAATCATTTTTAAGGGAAGGTAGCAATTAAGTAGAGGCAGGCTCACACACACACACACACACACACACACACACACACAAACAAATAATTATTGCTAGGAATATGCAATCTCTATCTCTCTGCTAGGCAAGTACTCTACTATTGAGCTATTCCCCAAGCTAGAACATTTAATTTAAAAAATATTTAAATTACTTATTTATTATTTATTTATTTGTGTGTGTGTGCATGCATGCACACATGTCATGGCACATGGATGGAGTCAGTTCTCTCTTTCTACCATGTGGTTCCTGGGGACTGAAATGCCTCTCCTTGCTGAGACATCCTGTCAACTCCAAAACAGCTAAGTTTTTTTTGTTGTTTTCTTTTGTTTTGTTTTTGGAATTTTTTTTTTTAATTTTTTTATTTCTGTATGTGTTATGAATGTACTGTCTGCATGCAAGTCTGTGCACTCGTGTCGTGCAACGCCGCGGAGGTCAGAAGAGGGTCTTGGATTCCCCTGGAACTGGAGTTCTCCTGGAATTGGAGCTTCAGACGGTTCTCAGCCGCCATGTGGGTGCTGGGGATNAGAAAAGAAAGAGAAAGAAAGGAGAAGAAAAGCAGAGAAAGTGACAGCAATGATTTCTTTATTAAACATAAATTGGGACAGCTCCCTTTGGATGGGAGAAGGTCTCAGAACTGGGAATGCTGTGACTACACTTAGACTATGCTTTTATCTGGTCCCGGGGAGACACCTTGGAACCCTCCCCGTATTTTTTGATTGGTCTCTGTAAACAAGGAAGGGGATGCTGCTAAGTTCCAGCCTCATTTTGTCCGGATGATGGGCTATGTGACTCTGAGCCCATCTCCACGGGTCACCTGAGACAGCTATTGAGGTTCAAAAAAAAAGCTAGAGTTTAATAAAATCTATCACATTTGAGGGGCTGGAGAGATGGCTCGGTGTTTAAGAGCACTGTCTGCTCTTGCAGAGGACCTAGATTTGGTTCCCAGCATCCACATAGCAGCTAACAACCATTCCTAACTCCAGTTCCAAGGGATTTACCAGCTTCTCTGGGCCTCCTCAGGCACTGCACGACACAGGTGCACTTACATACAGGCAGGCAAAACACTCCTACATGTAAAATAAAAATAAATTTCAAAAAAGTTTTTTTCAGTCTACCAAGTTTTTGTTTGTTGCTTCTTTATCTGTGGCTTCTTCCCCTAAGTCTCTTCCTATCAAAAATGATTTTCTACTTTCTCTTCTTATCCCTCACTCTGGTTTCTTTGAGATTTCTCCATTCAAACTGTGCCACCTAAGAGGGTATAGGGTATATACCTGTAATCCCAGCATTCAGGACACTGAAGCAGGAGGACCCCAAGTTTGAGGCCAACTTGGGCTACAAACTAAAACCATGCCACAAAGGGTAGCTTCTATTTTCCCTCCTTTGGAGTGTAGGCTGTTCTTAGTACTCAGTTCCAACAGATAAAGTTTGGCAGAACTGATATGTGACTGGTAAGGACAAAAAAGCCATTGTGGCTGGGCATGGTGGTGCATGCCTTTAATCCCAGTACTCACTCTGGGAATAAAGGTAGAGCAGGTAGAGGCAGGTGGATATCTGTGAGTTTGAGGCCAGCCTGTGTCGCTCTCCTCGTCACTCTGTTCCCGACCAGCAGGAAAAAGGAGAGGACACACTCTTGTTCTTCCAGACGCAGTTTATTCAGGCAACTCTTACATCAACTCTCTTCCTTCCTTCCAGTGTCCCCCTAATCATATCCCCTCTCTCAACCCTGCCTCCTGCAAGGGCGCAAGTGCCGTGGCAGTCTCTCATTGGTCTGTAAGCGGTATGCACAATATACGGAAGTCAGCGGACACACTAATGAGGGTTCAGGTTTGGCGTTCTCTTATTGGCTGGGGAATGAGCTGGGCAGTCAGGCGACAATCAGG
>VZQC01002872.1:15414-46761 GCA_009823505.1 Rhizomys pruinosus
AGAGCGCCGACCGCTCTTACAGAGGACCCGGGTTCGATCCCCAGCATCCACATGGCGGCCGAGAACCGTCTGAAACTCCAATTCCAGGAGAACTCCAGTTCCGGGGGAATCGGACACCATCTTCTGACCTCCGCGGCATTGCACGACACGGGTGCACACACTTGCATGCAGACAGTACATTCATACACGTACAGAAATAAGTAAAATAAAAAAAAATTTAAAAAAAAATAAAAATAAAAATAAAAAAAAAAGAGAGATGCTTAAATAAATCCTCACAAACTGCAGAAGAGGTGATGAAATCGGGATGCACATGGACATTCCATGGATGCAGAGAGTGGCCCTATTAAAGACATCCAAACCAGGAAGATTGGGTTTCCGGTGTGTGGAGGGGCCTGGGGAGGGGTTGGGCATCAGTTTGAGAGATTGTATGGCCAAACCTGATTTCTTGTTCTATCCTGATCTCCAGTTCTGAAAACCCCACAGATGATTTATTGAATGTGTGAATTCTAGTGGAAGAAACTTACAAGAAACCAAGTCCACCTTTCCCCTCAAATTACAGTATTATAGATGGTGGCATTGAGGATAGAGCCAGGTGTTGAAGGTGAAAAAGATGGAGCTGACAGGTTGGGAAAACAGCACCTAGAGCCAGGCCAGGACCCTTCTTCTGCTGAGACAGGAGGGACCAGGTGAGGGAGGAGGGATGCAGAGCCCAGGACTGGGGGAGGGGGTGACTTACCTCCTGCATTTGGAGAGGTGGGGAGAAAGAAGTCACCTGCCTTGCTGAGGCAGAGGAGAGGGTTGGGTCAGAGAAGATTCAAAATCAAGGACTTATGAAGACTGGAATGACAACGGTTCTAGGCTATGGCAATGCCTAGTGCCCTCATAGCTCCTGGTGACTTGACAAAGGCATACGTTTGAGTAACAGGACCTGGCAGGATAGATGTTGGAGGGAAAAATAATGCTGAGAAATGAATGACTGAGTGTGGCAAGGAGGGCACAGGCTGGACCGGGGGAAGTGGGTTGAGGAGGGCACAGGCTGGACCAGGAGAAGGCTGATGGCCTCGGATGAAAAGAGGAGTCCACTTTCTGTGTCCATAGTGTATTCAGGCTAACTGTTCCCATCAGGACTCAGTGGCCCCCTGAGCCTACATCTCAGCTGCTCTAGAACACAGCTGCCTCTGCCCCAATGATGCTCCCCGCATGTCTCAAAGGGACTTTCCCAGTGCATTGAGGTGGTCTGTGTGTTGTCAGATCATTTCAGTCATGGTCTTCTAATGTGGTGGAAGGATCCACCCCTCTCCTTTCAGAACAAACAGAAGCCCAGTTCTGAGTAGTCCTGGGCATTCTGGGTGTCTTACCTTTTATTTAATTTTTTTTAATTAATTTTATTTATTTCTGTATGTGTATGAATGTACTGTCTGCATGCAAGTTTGTGCACCCATGTCGTGCAATGCCGCGGAGGTCAGAAGAGGGCGTCGGATTCCCCTGGAACTGGAGTTCTCCTGGAATTGGAGTTTCAGATGGTTCTCGGCCACCATGTGGGTGCTGGCATTTCATAGCAGGAGGGTTAGCTAATTGGAACCAATCACAAAGTCTTCTATGTACCTTGTCATTTCACAAGGTTGCTGCTAGCTTGTGCAAGATCCTCGGTGACCTGACCTAATGGGGGAAGCTGAATTCATTTTCATGAGGAACAACTCGTAGTGCTTCAACTAAAATAACCATGAGGCATGGAAAATACCCATCTAAAGATATCAGTCCATTAATTCAGCAAAATCTGTTGCCCAGCCTCTTTGTGCCAGGCACACCAGGGAAGAGAAGAGTCCTTTCCCATGTCTTCAACCACAGGGGCTACTGTCATGCCTGGCACACGCAAGCCTCACAGCCCACTGGAGGAGGGTGTACACAGCAGGATGGAGTCACTCCACTGGGGGCAGAAAGGCCTGACAGAGATGATGATACTGGAAAAAGCCCAGAGAAGACAAATGGAATCTCAGGAGGCAGGGAAAAGGAGCACCCAGGGCGGGGGGAAGGATCTGGAGAGTGCTGTGTTCTGGGAACAGGTGACATGCATTTGAATACATGCTAGGAGAGCATATGAAAATGATAGGTGGGTGCCAGGCCAGTTCTCAGGGCAATCGTCAAGCAGGAGACAGCTGGGCAGATCTGGTTGGGATTAGAGCCAATGCTTTTTTTTTTTTGGTGTTTTCAAGACAGGGTCTCCCTTTAGCCCCAGCTGTCCTGGAACTCACTCTGTAGACCAGGCTGGCCTTGAACTTACAAAGATCTGCCTGCCTCTGCCTCCCAAGTGCTAGGATTAAAGGCATGCGCCACCACGCCTGGCTAGAGCCAATACTTTCACATCCCACAACCAGACACCATGAGAAAAGCTATGAAGAGCAATCTGGCATTGAGGGGCAATTGAAGGACACTGGTATGGCAACTGTGGAAGAGGGGCATGACTTCAAAACTCAGGGAGTGATGTTCAGATAGACCAACGGGTTTGAAAGTAAGTGAACGAGGGCCTTAAAAACGGTAGGTAGATGCAGTGGCAGTTAGAAGAGGGAGCAGAGGCCAGGAGTACATGAGGATGTGTCGGAGCATGGTACAGCTCATCACAGGCAGAGTCCATACTCAGTAAGGCCTGGATAGAGGGGACTAGTCAGAGAAAAAAATCTTGGGGAGAACCAAGGGGTCTTGCAAGTGGCCAGCTAGGACTGAAGTACTGGAATGGCTGCAGCTACCTGGACCTGTAGGAGGGGCCTGGAGGAAGGAGAGGTGGGCAGTGACTGTCCTCTTTTAGAGGTCATCTTGTCAGGCGTGGGGGTGGGGGGATTACAGATCTGAGTGCTGACAGGGAGGAGATGGAGCTGGTCCATGCTTGCTTTGCTGGAGGCCAGGCAATTTGGAGAAATATTTTTGCAAAACAATTTGCATACCATCAGGTCAAGACAAAAAAAAAAATGTTCAAACCACTAGGCCCTGTAGTTCCACATGTGGAAATTTGCCCCAAGGAAATAGTTAAAGAACATGAAATGTTTATGCTCATTTATCCAAATGCTAATTAATTAATTCAACAATAATCAGACATTATGCCTTCATGTACGGGCATTCCTGTGAACTTGTTCACCATGGCAGTGCATTTTGATACTAGAAGAAACAACCTAAATTATTTGAAAAATCACAGTGACTTAATTCCGTATGAGAGGAACGGAGCGATGGGCTGCTGTGATTTGGTGCTGTGACACCAGCAGGATTCAGTACAGGCAGCTCACTGTGTCCCAGGGCCACCCTGTCTGGGCCTGGTTTCCCTAGCTACTGATCGAACACGTTCACAGATGCCAAGGCTCAGTGTCTCAGTGTCGTTGCCAGTGAAGGGGCTGCACAGTGCTGCCACCTCAGGCTGCTTAGAAGAGCAAAGGCCAGCTGAGTGCCCGACAGGCTTCCTAGTGCCCAGTGCTCGGTAGAAACCAGGGTTATTGTAAATATGTAAAGCTGTAGATAAATAAAGGAGACTGAGGGAAGCAGCCTCAAATTTATATTTGCAGGAAATGCAAATGATTGGTTGCAAATGTTTTAATAGCGCTGTGCTAAAATCTTTTTTTTTTAATTTAATTTTTATTGATGCTTTGTGCATTTCATACATTTTTTCCAATTCAGTCCAGGCTTATTTCCCTTTCCCTTCCCCCCCACCCCCACCCCATCCCAGATCATGCATTCTGCCATAACTGTCCTGCATCTTTCTCTCAGTTTTTTTTTTTACCCCATACCTTCTATCGTGTACAAAAATTAACTCACGAAAATGGATTCAAAGACGCCCGACATGAAACCCCAAAACTCTGAAAATGTAGAAGAAAAATGTTGGCAGTAACCTACAAACAAGTGTAAGAAAAGACTCTAAATCAAACAGTACCTGCACAAGAAATAAGGTGCAAAATTGACAGAGACTTATTTAAACTCAAAAGTGAAAAAACAATCAAAGAAGTGAAAAAAACCCACAGAGTGACAGAAAACCTTCACCGTATACTTGACGCATTAACATGCAGAAAAGAATATACGCAAAAAACAGAAAAAAGAGCAAGAAAACAAAAAACAAAAAAAAAAAAAAAAAAAAAAAAAAAAAAAAAAAAAAAAAAAAAAAAAAAAAAAAAAAAAAAAAAAAAAAAGAAGTGTTCAAATGTCACTAATAATTAAAGAAAAGCAAATTAAAAAACATTTAAGAAAAAAAAAAAAAAAAAACTGGCTATGATCAAGAAAACAAGGATACGTTATAGGAAAAGGGAACATCATCATGCTTGGTGGATGCACTTGTGCAACCTTGACAGCAGTTGATGAATACTCTTAACTCAAAAATAGCCTACAACCTGACCCACGCATACCAGTCTGGGATATAACCCACAAGACTCAGTCCTATAGCAGAGATACAGCACATCTAGTATTAGTAGATCTAATTTACCAATTAGCGAAGAGCTGACAACCAAGTTCCCTCAAACTGAGTAATAAAGAAAATGTACATCATAAACACAATGGGTCTTGCACAGTAAGAAAGGTGACAGATGGAGAGATCCCCTAGTGGTTAAGAGCGCCACTGCTCTTGGAGAGGGAGGGAGGGGGGGAGGGAGAAGAGGATGGGTGAAGGGGGACCGTTCGATCACCCAGCACCACACATGGTGGCTGGAGAACCATCTTTAATACCAGTTCCAGATGCGTCCATAGCACCCTCTTCTGACCCCTCCATTCGGGGCCAGTTCGCGACCGAACGATGGTATTGCACAAAGCCACTACATGCACGACAGTACCGTTCAACACATAGAAATAAATTTTTTAAAAAAAGACAGAGAAAGATGAATTCACAATGAACTTGCAGATAAATGGAATGAAACTAGAGCACATATTTGTGGACTACATGGTGACTTAACACGAGTCCCATGAATAAAAAGAAGAGTATTGGTTCCCTATTTTTGGATCCTGCAAATCTCTACTTATACAAAATGACACTTCGTTTTTTTTTCTTTTTTATAATATAATACCTATGTGCAGCTCCGGCAAACTGCTACTTACATGTGAGATTAAATAATATTTCTTTTGTATACCGATTACAACTTGTTAAAATGTGCTCCACTACGCTTTGTAATTTAACCGGTAGTTATTATTCAGCGTCATTAATATTGGTATATGTGTGATGTATAGGAATTATTTGCCATTGACAACATTGGAAGGAACAGCTGTTAGGGCCTAATATTAGGACTTGGCGTGTCAAAATGAACGTTTCGGGCGATAAGAGATATGAAAACGGTTCTTGCCAAAAACAAGTAGCGTATTCATGTTTGGGTAGGAAGACAAAGATTCTCTTAAAGCTTATCGTATGCCATTTGCGTGTCTGTAAAGTGAGCAAATTGAGGTGCCTTCGCTATGCTCGTTAAGAGAGAAAGAAATACCTAATTTATTGAGGACACTTTGTGTGTGTTTCGTAAAAAGAAAAAGAAGGCGAAAAGGCCTATCGATTAATTGAGAGTTTAGATAATTAGCACTCGAAATCAATGCAGTCAAGAGGGCAATTTCGAATAACGAGTATTTAGAAATTTTATAAAATAATAATATTAATCATTATAATTTACAGATTTGATATCACAAATTATCCAGCTCTAGATCTAATACGGGTAAATTTTTGCTTTCAGT
Organism: Rhizomys pruinosus; assembly: GCA_009823505.1. Classification (NCBI taxonomy): domain Eukaryota; kingdom Metazoa; phylum Chordata; class Mammalia; order Rodentia; family Spalacidae; genus Rhizomys; species Rhizomys pruinosus. The sequence continues at coordinate 21,094 of VZQC01002872.1, forward strand.
CGCCCCCCTCCCCGAGTCTTATTAATGACATTGGATATTAAACATTAGAAATGAGCTGAATCAAAGGCTAGGCAATAGTTCCATAGGTTCTAATCAATGAAAAAAACCAGATTATTTTTTTTACCTAAAATATATGGAAACATAAATTAAAAATAAGAGACAGTGCATTAACACTAGATACGTAATTTTAGACAGAGAACATACAATTGCGTTGTATAATATTAAATTAAATTTCTGTCTTAGACTCGTTTTTTCCTTCCCTCTCATTCATTTTGGTCCTGATTAATTGTTAACTTTGATGCATTGTTGGTATATTGCTTCTGTCTGTGTAGCTATCTGCAACGCCCATGCTGGTTCTATCAGGTCCGTCACACGTTCCAGGCCTGTACTGGGACGCTCAAGCAAAGCAGGAACGAACACTCATATTCTTGCGAGTACAAAAATTAAAGACACATATAGATAAAAAAGTACTAGACGCCGACTTTTGGAACTCACTGAACACAAAGATAATAAAATTTTTTAACCTACGACATATCTCTTGTTTTTTACCTACCTTCGATTATGCTCGTGACTGCATGCTCAGGACATGTATTTTAATATAAGAGTAGACCGATTGTTGTGCAGGCCCCATCGCGAGTACCCAAACAGACACGCTGCAGTTGGATTTCCTCTTGGAGTCACAGATGGTTGTTAGCCGCCATATGGGTAGCTGGACTGTAACACCCAAGCCAACTGATGCCTCTAATCTCCAGTCAGTCTCTCAGCCTTTTGAACTTTTCTCAACTTAATCAGCAGCGGACTCTGAACAACTGCCTTATTCGGGAATCCCAGGTTTTGTATCTATTTATAAAATTACCAAGCTTCTACATTTACGGTATTGAACGCCCCCGTACACCCCGCTATCCTTTAGGAAAATGTGTCCTAGTAACACACCATGGCAATTATGAGGAGACAGGACGTATAACAGCAAGGCAGAGACGGAATATCTATTGTACTAACTACTGAATTCTCATATTGTTTCTCTTGTTCTATTCTGTTGTGTTTTTCCTTACTATGGTTTCTGTTTCGAGGACCGACGGTGTATCCCTAATGGCACTAGCTTGGAGGCCCAGACTGTACACTGGGAACTACACCTCGTATGATCAACGACCGAGGATCTGCCATCTGAACAACTCACCAAATACAGATCCACGAAACAAACTATAAGCAATCCGACACTACATACGACCTAAAAGTGGCTAGGATTAAAAGGTTGAATGCTCAAATCACATGATACATCAACCTGTGCACTAAAAGATCTCTTTATTAATTTACAATTTCATTATCCAAAATCTTCAAGGATCTAAATATAATTTAATAATTTCTTCATTATTCTCATAATATGACTGCACCCCAGTAAGCTATTTCTCTAATGATCTGCCTTTATAGTGGCCATGACCTACACCTCTCTGTTACTGTACAGTCGAACTCATACACATCAGTTCGTCTGTCGGCCTATCTTGGAACTCTGATGATCGAATTTCTCTCTTCGACTCAAATTACTCCATCACCCCCTTATCGTAAGCTTAGGACCCAGTACTGTTAGACTCACGCCATAGGTTGGCTTAGAGAAGCTCGACAAATGTAAACTAATGATTGCTGATTCTCCTCTTGCGACCTCTTATCTTACCAGAGTGGCTCCAGTACCTGCTACTCACGGCAAAAAAACGAGGACTGGTGACTGTGAGGATGGAGTTTAGGTCATCCTGCATAGAGTAGAGCAAGCAGTCTAATATAGAATACTGTCCGTATTCCCGCCTGCATATGTAGTCCTTACTGAGACATTTCACTTCATGTTATGGTTAATATTCAGGATTATAGCAAGACCAATTTGTTATATCTATGTACGACAATTAATGAGGCTCTTTTATATCACTTGGCAAGATGTATAAAAATGAAGTTAGTGGAACTATTCATGTACAATTTTTGTTCTATATTCAAGACAGGGTCTAACAAACTGTTACCCAGACTGGCCTCAGACTCGGAATATATGCTTGTAGTTAGCTTCATGATGTTAAAGGTTTGATATTGAGTCTACTTCTGGGGCTGAAGAATGGCTAGGTTAAGAGCACAACTGCTCTTGCAGAGGACCCAAGTTCCCCCAGCACCCACATGTGCTGAGGCGTCTTTAACTCCGAGTTCCAGGGGACACGTCCATCTCTGACCTCTGGCGCATGCATGACAGGGGCACCACCATGCATGAGGACGTACATTCCATACACAAAAAATTAAGGTAATATATAAATAGCTACTACTTAATTGATACTACGACGATTGAGACATTTAGTTTTATTTTCGCTTGTTTTTGTTTGTAGGTCGCACACCCTAGGACCCAGAAAGCATTGTCCTGATCACCTCATAGAAACCTTAATTTCTTAGTTTAGATTACTTATTCCTCAGAAATTTCTTTAAAGAACTTGCATATTCCAAAACAGGTATATCTTACATTATCCCTAGCTACTCAATCCAAAAGGTATATCCCAGACGTTAGGCCATAAATTATCTTCTCCCTAAATTACGTCTTTAATTAACAGTATTGCCCTGGCTTAGGTGCATAAAGAATGCTACTTGTATTCTTCTTTTACATTCTACTTTTTTTTTCTTGGCTTCTCTCTTGATGTGTATTTTTGTATGCAGTAATGATTTATTGATACATTCCTTTTTGATATACATTAGTGATCTCATATCTAAGAAACTTGTCAGATTATTACTGAGAACTGATCATTAGTTCGAAAGTAGTTCATGGTGGGCAGCCTCTTTAATTCTAGCATGGGTAGACATGAGGCAGGCGGATCTATTGGAATTATAGTGTACCTATGCACTGGTCTACAGAAGACTTGAGTTAAGGTGACGTCAGGGGAGCTACAGGTGAGAATACCTTGTTCTAGAACTAAGTAGAGTTATATATATATAAATAGAAAAAAATAGATAAGATCGTATTATTACACAATTGATCAGAAAAGGTATTTTATATATTCTGGATATAAGTTCCTTATCACATATATAACTTGAAAATATTTTCTATCATCTGTGGTTTATCTTTTCAGTCTCTTGGTAGTATGCTGTAGTGTACCCAAGTTTTAATTCTGAAACAACCCAGTTATAACTGCATTGTTTATGCGTTCTGATATCCTATCTAAAAGCTACTGCCTGATATCAGCATTATGATTATAGAGAAGAACTTTTTTGTTCCACCATAGTAAAATTTACTTTTTAATGGATTTTTATTTTTTTATATAACAAATCTAGACCCGTATAGGTTCTTGTCCGATCTATTGCTCGGCCCACGTCCGACCAAGAGCTCAGGTGCTCATGTCGTGCCACTGACCATGCTTCGCCAGCATCTCTTTAAGTCAAGCATTATCATCTTAGCTTATTTGCCAATGAGGGACAGTTGCACGTGGTTTGAAGTCGTGATGTTTCACTGTATTCGCAGATCAGTCTTCCTCCATTCGTATGGCGTGTGTTCGTTGTTGTTTCTTACTTAGTGTTGTTCTTCTGCTAAAAACTGCTATCTAGTGCTTCCTAAGACGTGGCTATCCTGGAACAATGTCAAAGCTCCACGTGTGTCTGGTAACGAATGATTAGATACTTGGCACAAACTGCGTGGATTGGCACTAGACCTCACACAGATGAAGTGGGTACACTTACACAAGCATAACTCCAGTTGAGTCGCTCGTATTTTTTTTCTGGGACTGTTGTTAATCCCTTCCACTCTAGCACATGAATGTTTCTCATTATCTGACTCACAAGCCAAATATTCAGCAAAGATTCGGTGGCGGGGTGATTTTTCCTTTTGTTACTTTGTCTGCATTGTTTCATTAACTCTCATGGTTTGTAGTTGACAGGGTTTTTGTCTCACCACTATGTGTTCTTCTATAGCCACCCCTCCAGGCTTGTGTAGGCGCTGGGGGAAACTCATTTTCTTGTAGACACATGGTTGCTGGCCTTGGAACTTTCACATAAGATCGTGCATGTCTCTGACCTCCCAAGTGCAGGATTGATGAATGTCCCTGTCCGCATGCTAGGTCTGTCTGGCCCCGTGTCGGTGCACTGCCGCGAGAGGTCATTTGAGGCGGGCTCTGTTTGGTCGGATTCCCCTGAGAAACTGCGAGGGAGCGCAGTTCTCCTGGAATGGTAGTTACAGACAGTTCTCAACAGCCACCTAGGAAGCGTCAAATTGTGGTTACTGGGGATCGATCCCGGGTGTCTAGCACAGGTAAGCAGTCGCGCGCTTCTTAGATCGCTAGGCCATCTCTCCAGCCCCCACAAAATCTTTTTAAAAGATTTTTTTTTTTTTTTTTTTTTTTTTTTTTTTTTTTTTTTTTTTTTTTTTTTTTTTTTTTTTTTTTTTTTTTGAGACAGGGTCTCTCCATGTAGCCCAGCTATCGTAGGAACTCACCTCGATAGACCGAGGCTGGCACTATGTTAAGCTCACAAAAAATCTGCATGGCTGTCCTACTTTCATAGACTCTTCCTAGTGCTAAGATTAAAGGCGTGCACCACCAACAAAACCCAAGAAAATCTTAGGAGTCAATGTTTCTTTGATAGGAAAATATAGGCGAATCATTAGGGCAGTGTATATTCTCCCCATCTTTCCTGTCCTACATTAAAGCTTTTTGCTTTTATCCTCACCTTTCTTTGCCCTACTAAACCTACTAACGCTTATCTGAATTACTTTTCAACAGTGTGTTCCTGCGTTATTCCTTACCATTTAGATAAAGGATTAAGTAGGCTGGGGGAAAGCAAGTTCTAGGAAGGAGATGCTAGCGTTAAGAGCAGATCCGACCCACTCTTCAGAGGCCGCAGGTGGATCCCCAGCACCCACATGGCGGTGAGAAACGTCTGAAACTCCAAATCCAGGTGGTGAGAACCTTCCTAGTCCAGGGGGTATCCGAACACCCTCTTTCTTGAGCCGTACCGCACTGGTGCAATTGCACAACACGAGTCTCTTGTAGAGTGATAGCACCAGACTTGCATGCAGGCCTTGCACACTTTTATGGGGTGCACAGCTTTCAACTTGGCATGCAGACAAGGGTAATTTATGGGCTATACACAATAAAATAAAATAAGAAATAAATAAATAAGCCAAGTTCAAATTATTGGTCATTTAAAAAATAAAACCGTGGGCCCAGATGTAGACATCCCCAGGCCTGCTGGGGAATATTGTGGTCTAACCGTGAAAAAGGGGGTGAGAGTCACAGATTCAAGACACAGACCCTAGGAATCAGGCAAACACAGGCAGAGCTTGCCTGGAATCCTTTAATTTGGGTCAAGGTTAGGGTTTATATACCGTTCATATTATTCCGCTCTCTTGGTGTAGTCATCGTGTAGCCTTGTGATTGGCAACTCAGCTGCTTGTATAATCTTGCCTGTCTAGTGCAGGTTAGGTTGATGACGGACAAACTCTGCACAGGGTATTCTCGGTATTGGCTATACCTGGCTTCTATGTGGGAGTGCCTGGACTGGGTGATCAAAGTTATTCCCACTCCTTGGTTAGTTTCTTTTCTTAGACTACAGCATCTTCAGCAAATGTGATGCTGGCAAACTGGATCACACAGTCTATAGAAAAACAAAATTAAACACCTACCAATCACCCTGTACAAAATCACCTCAAGGGATCAAAGATTCTCAACGTTAAAACCTGAAATTCTGATGGTGATAGAAGAAATAGCTGGCACCAACCTACCAGACATAGGTGTAGAAAAGACTTGCTAAATAAGACAGCAGCTGCCAAGCATAAATAAGGTAAACAGTTGGCAAATGGGACCTCATCAAAACTCAAAAGCTTCATCTCTCGTGTACAGGGAAGGAGAGAAAAAGGAAGTGAAGAGAAAAACCCACAGGAGGATCGTGTGAGGAATCTTCACTAGTGATTCATATGACAGAGCATTAACGTCCTAGAATATTATAGTCGGTTACTTTCAAAAAACCAAAAAGTTCAAGAAAACAGTGACTACCCAAAGATAAAGAGCTGAACGAGAGGGACTATACGAGTGAGGAAGTAAGATGGCTGGAAACAATCTTAAAAGTGTTCAACTCATTGTAATTGAAGGAAATGCAAAAATTTAAATCCGACTTCTCAGATTCATCTTCAACTCTGATTACACTGGCTAAGAATCAAGCATACAAGACACCAAATCGCGGTGGAGAGGTTGTGGGAAAGGGGAAACACTCATGCCACAGCTGGTGGGAATTGAAAACTTGATACAACCATTGATGGGAAATGCGATTTTTTGGTGTGGGGCAAGAGACCTTAAAAGATCAAATGGACCCCTCATGTAGGGGATTCCTATTGAGTAACAACTGATTTATATGTTCCAATGTCCCTTTATACTGCACAAGAGGCTTAGCCTTTTTACTAGGCTTCGCCTGACGCAAAAAGGTTTTCTTAATCACAAGAGGACTTTCACTTATAACTCACCCCCCAGTAGAAAGAAGGGAAGAAATAGATGACGATGAAGGGTCGTTCTCCAGCTTGGGCTTAGTATTTGGAGTCAGCTTGTTTTTTGACGGTGTAAAATTACTCTTGTTAAAATCAGTTAACTGCCTTTTGAATGCATTCAGGACCACAGATGTGTGGAGGATTGGGATAGAATAGGGTTTGAAGAAGGATATATTCTGCTATTCTTAGATCACCACTAATTTTTGCGCCCACTACTAATCCGCTAGGGTCCTTCCTTAATGTATGCACGGTTAAACAAAATATTTTTCTACATATGTGTGGTCTTCTGTGACTTTTTTTTATCGAACAGATGGATCTATTCTCCTAGGACGGAGTGTATCAGATGTAGGCCAGGGCATCCAAGCTCCCTATGGGGGGATTAATGGTAAAAGGGCTCCTTGATTCCTATACCTACCAAACTGGGATTATCTGTGCCTTCTTAGAAGAAGAGAGGCGATGAAGGCCCTGGCTGGTTTGGGTTAAGATCTCTGAGATTAAACATCATTTATTTTTGGAAGATTTTTGTACTTATGGGAGATCTGGCACTATGGTCAGATGGTATACAGATTATGGTCTCTGGATGCCAAGAGCGTGTTAGCCAAAGCACTAACCAATAACAGCAGAAGTATAGTTCATCTCTTGGGAGTCGGACAGTCTTAAGCCTCTCCGTCGCGACCAGCTCACCTTTCGCATTGCTGAAGAATTATTCTTGCAAGATGCAGCGTTGTTTTTGTGAGCCGAATACGTCTGTTCTTGTCCTAAATTTCCTTTCTCAAGCTTTTGGTGTATGTAAGCTGTCTCCTTGGAGGAATTTTAGCCATGGCTGATGCCACAAGTTACATCCTCTAATGGTAGGTTAAGTTTCTTCTTGAGAGGATTTTTGAGTTTTTCTGATATAGACCCCACACATCGTAGACCTGGCTTCATGAACGCTAGACATGGTTAAGCAAATAATGTAATCGTTTATCTTGAGCTTTTCTCTTGGTCATTGACTTTTTCATTAACATCGTGTGTGTTCAGTGTTACCAAAGGTAAAACGCTATTTTCCTAACAATATTTGAGTATGAATTTTGTAGGAAAAACCTAATAATATCTATGATGATTGTCATGCTTTGTCGAGTGTGCTTCTCGTATCTTCGCATTAGTAGGAATCGAAAGGCTATGATGTGTATATTGATTTATACGTAATATCTAATGCACTGTGCTTCAAGTGTTCTTAGAGGGGTTCCGTAAGTCGCTGCAAACTTCTGTGAGTGGAGATCTGTCTCTACTGTATATGAACATATTTTAATTTAGAGACCAAGACATCAGTTNTGAAAGGTAGGGGTTTAGTTTTATTCTACAAATGGTGATCCGGTTTTGCCAATACCATGCTGAAGATGCTGTCTTTCCTCCATTGAGTCTTCTTGGCCCCTTTGTCAAATATGAGGTGGCTGAAATTGCATGTGCTAAAGTTTGGATCTTCAATTTTGTTTCATTGATCTATGGGTCTGTTCTTGTGCCAATACCGGGCTGTTTTTATGAATGTAGCCCTGTAATACAGTTTGAAGTCTCGTATAGTAATCCGCCTGCATTGCTCTTTTTGCTCAGAGTTGCTTTGGCTATCCCGGGGTCTTTTGTGTTTCCATACGAATTTTAGGATTTTTTTTTTTTTTTGAGACAGGGTCTCCCTGAAGCCCCAGCTGGCCTGGAACTCACTCTGTAGACCAGGGTGGTCTTGAACTCACAGAGATCTGCCTGTCTCTGCCTCCCAAGTGCTAGGATTGAAGGCACCATGCCTGACTTAAAGATGGTTCTTAGCTGCCATGTGGGTGCTGGGAATCGAACCTGGGTCCTCTGCAAGAGCAGTTGGTACTCTTAACCACCGAGCCATCTCTCCAGCCCAGCAATAATTATTTAGACAAAAAAAAAGCAATAATTATTTTTTTAAATTTTTTAAAATTTATTTTTGTATGTGTATGAATGTACTGTCTGCATGTAGGTTTGTGCACCCGCGTCGTGCAATGCCGCGGAGGTCCGAAGAGGGTCTTGGATTCCCCTGGAACTGGAGTTCTCCTGGAATTGGAGTTACAGACGGTGCTGGGGATTGAACCGGGGTCCTCTGCAAGAGCAGTCGGTGCTCTTAACAGCTAGGCTATCTCTCCAGCCCTGCAATAATTATTTTTAAAGAGCATAAAATAATTTAAAAAGCTGTCTCTTGGTGACATTTTTCTAGTGTTTCTAAAATTTGTAACCTTTGTTACTTCAATCGGCTGTGTACTGTTAATAATCATAAGAGTGAATCCCAAGCAGATTTTCAAGTATTTTTACTTAGAGGTTTATTTATGATGAAGAGAAATTTTTTAAAATTCTGTTTAAAAATAAACAATAAAAATTTTTACTTAAACTTCAAAAATATCACCAGCTTTGAGTAATTACTAAGAGTTTCAAGCATTAGAAATATATGTAAGGCAGATATGGAAAGATGAATTCAAGGTAGAAGTGATGTGAAATTTTCATTTTAAATTGGATTAGCGGGGGCTGGGCATGGTGTTGCATGTCTGTAATCTCAGCACTCAAGAGGCAAAGGCAGGTGGATTTCTGTGAGTTGAAGGCCAACTTGTTATACATAGTAAATTCCAAGACAGCTGGGGCTACAGGGAGACCCTGTGTCAAAAAGAAGGAAGAAAAAAGATGGATTAGTGGGTGTCAGATCAGCGATGCTTAGGTGGTAACATGTTGGTGTGAGTACCAAAGTTCTAATCCCTGAAACCCAGGTGCAGAGCCTGGCACGGTGGTTCATGCCTGTAACTCTAACACTGGACAGGTGTATCACTGAAGCTCATTGGCTAATTGGTTTAATCAAATTGAAGGTTCAGGTTTTCTTGAGAGCTTTGAATACTTAATCCTTTGGGTGCCCTGATCTTTACTGTTGCTTTTGAATAGTTTCCTTGTTGTTTTGAAAAACAAAACAAAACAAAACAAAACAAAAAAACAGGGCCAGCAAGGTAGCATAGCAGTTAAAGCCACTCATTACTAAGCCTGATAAACTGAATTTGATCTGCAGGACCCACATGGTTGAAGGCAGGAACAGATTCCAGGAAATTGTCCTTTGACTGCCACAGGCACAGTGCGGCATCTGTGCACACAGACTGATGAGTAAATAAATAATGTAACAAAAAAGCAAAATCATAATAAAGGTAGAGAGCGGTCCAGGAAAGGCTCCTGATCCCACACACTCATGGTCACACAAGTGCGTGTGCACCTGCATTCACACATGCCTATACCCATACTGCATACACAGCATACAGAACACACCACAAAAATGGATGGCTGCATGTTTAGGGTTTCACAGTTGAATACACAAGTGGAAAAAAAAAAGCTGAAGGCTAATAGTGTTCAGATTTTTAAAATTCTTTCTCTGCTGTTCTAGTGATTATGTAACCATAACCTCTCTGAGCAGTTTTTCCATCTGTAAAAACAACCATCCAGCTGACTGCATTAGTGTGAGAATTAAATCAGATGAGAAAAAATGTTTAGCATAGCATCTGACATTTAGTGCTACTTACATTTATGAAATGATTGTTACATAACAGGTACCTTCTAAGTTAGCTTTACATGCTACTGCTTTATACTGATCTACATCTTTTTTTGTTTCTTTTAGGGGGTAGGGTCTTTCTATAGCCCCAGCTTGCCTGGGATTCCCTTTGTAGACCAAGCTGGCCTCAATTTCAGAGATCCACCTGTCTCTGCTTCCAGAGTGCTGGGACTAATGGTGTGGGCTACCATGCCCAGCCACTTGCCCACATCTTTAAGGTAGGTACTATTCCTGTTCTGCATGAAGAGGTTAAGGACTTACTCCTTGGAGAAGGCATAGTTCACTGTTGAAATGAACCAATGATGGACGAGGCCCATATGGCTAGATTACTTTCCTTCCCTCCCCACCTTTTTGTTCTTAACTTTCTCCCCACATATCCCTCCTCTCTCCCTTCCCTTTACCTCCCCTTTTCTCCTGCCGTCCCTTTTTCTTTCCCCCTCTCTTTCCAGTTCTTCCAGTGCTGGGACTTGAACCCCAAATATCTGGATTTAAATCCCTGTGTTTGTTGCTTCTTAGGTGTGTGGCCTTTGTAAAACTATGTAAATGTTTTGTGCTTAGTTTCCTCATGTACAAATGGAATAATAAGGGTCTGGAGAGATGGCTTAGCGGTTAGGAGTACCGACTGCTCTTGCAGAGGACCTGGGTTCTATTCCCAGCACTCATACATGGCGGCTAAGAACTGACCTTAAGCCAGGCCTGGTGGCCCATGCAGGAGGCCAGCCACCAGAGTGAGGTCCAGGCCAGCTGGAGCTATAGGGAGACCCTGCCTCAAAAATAAAATAAAATAAAATAAAATAAAATAAAATAAAATAAAATAAAATAAATAGAATAATAAAAGTACCTAAACCAAGGACCAATTTATTCATTATCATTGCATCTAGCACTGTTCCTTGACATTCTTTTTTTAAAATTTATTTTTTTTATTTTTTTTTATTTTTGTATGTGTATGAATGTACTGTCTGCATGCAGGTCTGTGCACCCTTGTCGTGCAATGCCGTGGAGGTCAGAAGAGGGTCTTGGATTCCCCTGGAACTGGAGTTCTCCTGGAATTGGAGTTACAGATGGTTCTTAGCCGCCATGTGGGTGCTGGGGATCAAACCCGGGTCCTCTGCAAGAGTGTCGGTGCTCTTAACCGCTAGGCTATCTCTCCAGCCCCGACAAACATTCTTTGAACTAACTATATTCATTAACCCACATTCTATTCAAAAGTCCACTCTTTTATTCCTTTGTAAATATTCTCCATCCATTTACTGATCCTAGTCTTTTTTTGGTCATCACATTCTCCAGCTGTGCTAGGTGCTTTTAGGCATTTAGAAGCTGTCTTTGTTAGAAAGATTGGCTCCTCATTTAGATCCATAGAATAGCTAAAAACTGTATACGCTTGCAGAGGACCCGGGTTCGATCCCCAGCACCCACATGGCAGCTCAGAACTGTCTTTTAACTCCAGTTCCAGGGGAATCCGACACCCTCTTCTGACCTGTGGCATTGCATGACATGGGTGCACCAACCTACATGCAGACTGTACACTTGCATAAAAAAATAAATAAAACTTAAAAAAAAAAAAGAGTACAGATGTATTCTGACAGTTCTGTAGGTCATGAATCCAACATAGGTCTCACTGATGTTGGCTATGAGGAGGTATCTTCAGGGATTCTGTTCCTTTCTGGAAGTTCTAGTACACTGGACTAGCTTTCAGAGGCTGTCCACATTGCTTGCCTGGTCACCTGCTGGTTGTTTATCTTTACATTCACCAAGGTCTGATCTCTCACACCTTTTGCCATCCCTTTTTCAGTCTAGAGGGGAGAAAGGAGGCTTCTACTCTAGGGGATTCATGTGATTAGATTGGACCCAACAGGCCCATCTCCCCATCTCACTTTTTGTGATCACATTTGCCAGGTCCTTTTTGTTGTTTAGGGGGGTGAGGATGGGAACAGGAGCCATTGTTAGTTACCATAGTTCATTTTTAGTCACTTAAAACAACTTTAATCTATTTACTTTGATAAGATGAGGAGTCTAGTGGCTAAATGGTGAGACCTGCTATATATTAGCACTGTGACGATAGGCAGTTAATGCTTAACTCCTTTCTTTGGTAAAGTAGGGGTGGTATTGCTTTCTAGTATTTACTGAAATAAAACTGTCAGTTTGGGCTATCAACTAGAGTTCAGAGACTCCTTATCAAACTCTTTGTGTCTTCTAAAATAAGCAAATATATGACCTGCACAACTCAGAAATTTGGGGGAAATGAGGTTAAGTTATGCGTGGGGAAGTAGACGTTTTGTTAGGAGGCTTTAAGAATTTATACTTTTCACACACACAAAAAGAATATATTTTTCAGGATTTTCAGATTCACTTATTTCCCTTGTGAGGGCAAATGAAAAGATGTGAAAATTAAAAATATACAGCTTATGGGGCTGGAGAGATAGGTCAATGGTTAAGAGCACCGACTGCTCTTGCAGAGGACCCAGGTTCGATCCCCAGCACCCACATGGCAGCTAAGAACCATCTTTAACTCAAGTTCTGGGGGAATCCGAGGCATTCTTACCTCCGAGGCATTGCACAACATGGGTGCACCAACTTACATGCAGACAGTACATTCATACACATAAAAAATAATGATAAAAATATAGCTTGCATGATTCTTTAGTAACTGGGTTGAAAATTTAGATATCTAGATTATTTTTAAAATTCTTAATTCCTTTTCTGAAGACTTCTAAGGAGCTGATTACTACTGTCTTTGCTGTAGAAGCAAAATCAATAACTATGTCCACCCTCAATAAATAAGATGAATTTTCCCTAAAATCCTAGTTGCATTTTTAATATTGCATAATGGAATCTTACTCTATTAGCAAAGTCTTCATTTGTAATTGGCTTGCCTGTGTACATTTGGCTTTGAGTATCACTACATATTAAAGTAAAACTACTTTAAAAAATTTTATTATTTTTTATGTATATGAGTGTACTGTCTGCATGTAGGTTGGTGTACCCGTGTTGTGCAATGCCATGGAGGTCAGAAGAGGGCGTCGGATTCCCCTGGAACTGGAGTTAAAGGCAATTCTTCGCTGCCATGTAGGTGCTGGGAATCGAAGCTGGGTCCTCTGCAAGAGCAGTCGGTGCTCTTAACCGCTGAGCCATCTCTCCAGCCCCGAAAATAAAACCACTTTTTAAAGTGGAGCTGGGCGTAGTGGCACATACCTTTAATCCTAGCACGAGGCAGGGGCAGGGGCAGGGGCAGGGGCAGGGGCAGGGGCAGGCAGATCTCTGTGAGTTCAAGGCCAGCCTGGGCTACAGGGTGAGTTCCAGACCAGCTGGGACTCAAAAATACAAGGAAAAAAAAAGTGATTGGATTCCCCCCCACTCCTTGGGTTGGGTTGGGTTGTAATAGTGAGTAGATCCTTTTCCCCTTTTAGCAGAACATAGATGCCATTTTGAGAGGTTCAGTTACTTGCTGAAAGTTGCTGTAAAGGAGAAGAGAAGGAAAAAGATCAAGTCACATATTCTTTGTTCACTTCAGGTTTAGAGCCCAGGCTAGGATAAGAGTTTGCTAGTCTACCCTGCTCCCACTTGAGGAGCAAGACAATTCATCTCCAGATAGCCCCAGAACAGATTATTTTGACTTCAATATTTATAAAAGTTGCTACTCTACTTTTCTCTTTAAAGACCTTACTTTTATATATAATTTAGCATTTCAGGTAAGCAAAAAGATTATTTCTTGTACACTCAGAGATATAATGTAAATTTATATGTAATTGATACTGGATATATTTACAGTGCATTATTTTATATTTTGAAGGGGAAAAGTAACTGTCTTGGCATAAACTTGGGTGAATTGGATTGTATTTTAGAACTAGTAAAAAGCCCCCAAAGCAGTAACACTGTTTCTTTTGTTCTAGTTCTTGCCACCTTTTGATAAATGAAAGCTTTTATAAAAAGTTCACATAGGGGCTGGAGAGATGGCTCAGCAGTTGGGAGCACTGTTTTTGCTGAGGACCCGGGTTCGATTCCCAGCACCCACATGGCGGCTAAGGACCTTCTTAGGCCAGACGTGGTGGTGCACACCTTTAATCCCAGCACTCGGAAGGCAGAGGCAGGTGGATCTCTTGAGTTCAAGGCCAGCCTAGTCTACATAGCGAGCTCCAGGCCAGCTGGGACTACAGGGAGACCCTGTCTGAAAAAGATAAAAACAAAATAAAACAAAACAAAGTTCACATAAACATCAGTACTTGGGAGGTAGAGGCAGGCGGATCTCTGTGAATTCAAGGCCAGCCTGGTCTACATAGTGAGTTCTAGGCCAGCTGGGGCTACACAGAGACCCTGTCTCAAAAGGACCAAAAAAAAAAAAAAAGTTTACATAAACAGTTACTGAAAAACTTCTGTCTTTCATATTCTGAATTTTAATTTGACTTTTGATATTTACCCAGTTTAGCTTTAGTTGGATTTTAAAAAGCCTTTAAGGATTTCTTTAAATAATTTTTGGTTATTAAAACTTGAATATTCTTGGGGCTGAAGAGATGGTTCAGCATTTAAGAGCACTGGCTGTTCTTACAGAGGATCAGGTTGGGTTCTCAGAATTCACATGGCAGTTAGCAACTGTCCATAATTTCAGTTTAAGGGGGATATGATGCCACCTTCTGGCCACCTGGGATGGCACACTTGTATACACGCACTCATAATAACTCTTGGCCATAAAATAAATTTTAAAACCTTGAGTAAATTTTATAAATGTTTATATGTTACTAGAGTTATTTCTGAGGATTTAAGAGGTATATTATTTATGAAGTGATTATATCTCTAAACACTATTCATTGAAGTGATTTTTTTTCCCCTTATTTCTTTTTTTTTTTATTAATTTTATTTATTTCTGTATGTGTACGAATGTATTGTCTGCATGCAAGTCTGTGCACCCGTGTCGTGCAATGCCGCGGAGGTCAGAAGTGGGCGTCGGATTCCCCTGGAGCTGGAGTTCTCCTGGAGTTGGAGTTTCAGACGGCTCTCAGCCGCCATGTGGGTGCTGGGGATCGAAGCCGGGTCCTCTGCAAGAGCGGTCGGCGCTCTTAACTGCTAGGCCATCTCTCCAGCCCTTTTCCCCTTATTTCTAAGTCATGTTAATTTTTTCCAGTTTGCATAATGCCCTTCTGGGAAAAAGTCACTGTAATTAGAATTATAACATGGAAATGTCATGTCTTTTTAGTATTTTCAGAGTAGGTTCTATACTTTCTTTTCACTTTTCTTTCCCACTTAATATTTATTTTCAGTATGCTGTGCTGGAGATCACACTCAGAGCCTTGTACATGCTATTTACATACTCTGACACTGAGCCACCTGCCCAGCCCAAGTGGAGTATTTTCTTAACAGAATGTTGTCCTAGTATACTTTCTCTAAAAGAGAACAAAAGCATCCAGTAGAAATTAGTGGGCTGGTAAAATGGATTAGCTGGTAAAAAGCATCTGCTGTGGAAGTCGGGCCTGAGTTCAATCCTCAGATTCCTACATGGTGCATGTTGTATGTACATGTGCACACTAACGATTTAATTTAATAATTTAATTTAATTTTAAAAAGCTGGCCGGGTGTGGTGGTGCATGCTTTTAATCCCAGCACTTGGGAGGCAGAGGCAGGAGGATCTCTGTGAGTTCCACGCCAGCTGTGACTAAAGGGAGACCCTGTCTCAAAAAGACAAAAAAGATAAAAGGTTAGTGGGCATTAGGAACTGATGTTTTGTCCCTCTCCTATGGTACTTATTCTCCTTAGCTTATCATACTTTGAACTGTGTGTGTGTGTGTGTGTGTATGTGTGTGTGTGTGTGTGTGTGTGTGTGTTTTCAGTACTTTGCTGTAATACTGGGTGTTTAGGTTGTGGTCCCAATTCTCCAGACTTGTCTCTCCTTATCTGGTAAGTCCCAGGTTTCTTTGTAGGTTCACTGTAAATTTGACCTCCATGAAGACTTCATTTCTTCCTTCTCTGTGCCTCTACAGTGTTTATAATGCCTGCTTGTCATGCTGGGTGGATGTTAGTATTAGCATTAGCATTAGCATTAGTATTTATTCTGTAGCTCCAATTTTATTTTAAACAACAAACTAGCTGCTGTTTATAAATTCTCTGTATGCCAACTACTGTGTTATTGTGAGTTTTAAAAGTTGCATGACAGCGAAGCTATTAGCATATATCTAAGAAAAGTATGAGACAGCTACACTATGGAAGTTGACACACCCGTTTTCCCCTTGGCTTACATTGCACATACTGGAGATCTTAAACATAAGAGATGCTTAATAAATACAGGGTAATTAGATGACACATTTTGGTTTACTCTTCCTTTAAAGATGGGTTTTGGAAGGTATAAGAGAAATAATTTGTTAGAATTTGAGAAATTTTTATTCTTCAAATTGTAAAAGATTGTTGATTTTCTTTTGAGCCTTTAATTGTCTAAATGTGGACCTTGTCCCAAAAGACTGATGTGTGGTTTCCTATTGATGACAGGAAGTCTGTGTCCTGTATGATGCTGGAAGGAATTTGGAAGTTACTAATGACCTTAGGGTTTGCACTGTTAGATATTGTTATTTAAATTAGCAAGGGAAGCCAGTTGTGGTGGTGCTTGCCTTTAATCCCAGCAGGGGTATCTTTGTGAGTTCCAGGCCAGTCTGGTGTACATAGACAGTTCTAGACCAGCTAGGTCTACTGGAAGACCTTGTCTTAAAACAAACAAACAAACAAACAAACAAACAAACAAAACAATCCCCTCTAAAACAACAACCAAGAAATTACATTTATATGTGTTAAAATTAGATGTAGGTAAATCTCAAAGATTTTGTCCATTTAAAAAAATTTATTTACTTGAAAAATAAAATAAACTCACCTCCGTGTGGGTGCTGGGATTTGAACCTAGGTCTTCTGCAGTAACAGCTGGAGTGCTGTTAACCTCTGAGCCATTTCTCCAGCCTCTCTATTTTTAGATTGTTTCCCAAACTTTATATATTTGCTATTATTTTATTTAAAAATAATTGTAAGATTTGAGATGCATTTTTGACATGTTTTCATTTAGTCACCAGAACCCCCCCCCCTTTAAGGTGGAATCTTACTGTGTAGCCGTGGATAGCCTTGAACTTGAAACATAGACCAGACTGGCCTAAAATGTACAGAGATGCACCTGCCTCCCAAGTGCTCAGATTAAAGATATGCGCCACTATGCTCGGCATATAAGCATATTTAAAAACTTTAGAACTGGGGGCTGGAGAGATGGCCTAGCGGTTAAGAGCACTGAGTGCTCTTGCAGAGGACCCGGGTTCGATCCCCAGCACCCACATGGCGGCTAAGAACCAACCGTCTGTAACTCCAATTCCAGGAGAACTTCAGTTCCAGGGGAATCCGACACCCTCTTCTGACCTTCGCGGCATTGTACGACACGGGTGCACAGACCTACATGCAGAAGGTACATTCATGCACATACAAAAAAAACCCCACAAAACTTTAGAACTATTTCTTTTTTGATGTTTTATTTTGTATGTATGTGTATACATATATGCATATGTCTGTATTTGTGTGTGTGTAGTTGTACATGCATGTGGAGGCCAGAAGACACCTAAGGGAGCCCTCTACCTTGTTAATGAGACAGGGTCTTTTATTTTCCTGGAACTCACTAAGTAAGGCTAGGCTGGCTGGACAGCAAGCCCCAGAGATCCTTGTAACCTCACTTCCCCAGTGGGGAAGCCTTTGAACCTGGGTTCCTGAGGATCACCCTCAGCATCTCATGGTTGCTTGGTAGTCACCTCATCAGCTGAGCTATCTCCCCAACCCCTTTGTTAATTATCACTACTGTTATTTTCACTAGAGGGTATCCACTTCAGTGCTTTTTTGATTTTGTTTGTTTTGGTTTGATTTATTTTTTATGGGGAATGTGGTAAATGCCCTGGAGTTAAGCTCTGTAGATCAGGCTGGCCTTGAACACCACAGAGAGCTCGACACTGCCTTGCTGAGGCTACTCGAAGATGGCTGGCATTAAAGGGTGGTAAATACACCTGGCCAATGCTTTGTTTTTGAAGATTACTAACCTATGCCATTTTAGAGATGTTTGGCAAAAAGCGCCGATTGTGGCAATGTCATCACCTGTTTCTGTCTGTAGTGTTTTGTGTGTTTTTTGTTTTGTTTTGTTCTGGATTATCTGTTTTGTATGTTGTTTTGTTTTGTTTTTTGTATTAGTTTAAAAAATGTTTTGGTTTGTTTTGTGACAGGGTCATTCTCCCTTTAGTCCAGCTGTTCTGGAGCTCGCAGGCAATACATAAAAAAAAATGAAAAAAAAAAAAATCACAGAGATCCACCTGCATCTGGGCGACCCAAATAATCCTGGATTAAAGGATGTGGCATCACCATGAGCCCCGGCGTATTTATTTTGTTTTGTCTCCTAGCACGTGTACTTTAAAAAACTAATTTTTTTAAATTAGCATGTAATTGGTCGAAAAGAGTTGCAGTGTTTAAGCCAATGGTTAGTCTTCCACCTTAGGTGAAATGCTGTAGTGTTGGTGAGATAATTCGTTTATCCTTTCTTCTTTTTCTCTAAGCCAATATAATTGGTAGCAATTGTCTAATTTGGTTTGATTGATTCCCTACAGTCTAGAGATTTAAGTCCCCAATCATTAAATGATTTCACTACTGTACTGAAAAGATTTGTTAACAGGTAGTTGAGAATAATCCTTTTAAAGTAGAAAAGTAAATAAAAGTAGGGCATGTAGAGATTATCCTATCGGTGAAGATCACACAAACTGCTCTGTTAGGGCAGAGGAGCCGTGGTTTGTCTATCCCCAAGCACCCACATGGCGGGGGCTAAGAAACCATCTTTGTAAACTCAATTAAACTCCAATTCCCAAGGAGAAAATCCAGTTCCCATGGGAAATCCTGAATACGACTGAAAATCTCTTACCTGACCTCCGCGGCAGAAAGGTATGCACGACAACTAGAGTGCAACAAACCCTACAAATGCGGACAGTACACAATAAACAAAAAAAAAAAAAAAATAAATAAATAAGAACAAACATAATACGACAAAAAGTCAGCCTTTAATCCTAGCACGTGGGAGGCAAAGGCAGGTTGGACGCTTTTGTGCGTTAGTGTCAAGGCCAGCGCATGGTCGAACAATCTATCCGATAATCCAGGGAAAGCTGGAGCGACAAGGGGGAGTTACCCTTGCCATCAAAAAAAAAAAAGGGTGGTGATAATAGAAAAATAGTACCAAAATGTGAAAGCTTAAACAAAGAGAACTAGTTGCTCTAGAACATGCAATAAATGAATAAAATTAAATGCTTAGAAGTTATTAAAATAAGTCTTGACTTCATTCTTGAACTGTACAGTCAAGCTACAAAAGCAACTGCAAAAACATCTCATGTTTGAAGTTTATCGATTTGATGGTGATTGGGCAAGGATATCATCAAGGTAACGCTATTTTGGGTGCATAGGTATTTGATGGGCCTGAGGAAGTTGGACAGGTCATGAACAGAGAAGAGAAACAGAAACAAGGGAATTTATTTAAATGAGTTCATTAAAATATATTTTATTATTTTAATATTGGGTGATCATGTATTGCCTGCAGTGTGTTTAAAAAGTGCAGCCTGAGGTTATCATAAGCCGTACTCACTTGAGGTCTCAGAAGATGCTTTGGATCTGCTCCTGAAACTGAGTATTACGACACGTTTTCTGCTTATGTAGTGGGTCATGGGAAGACTCGTCTTGACCCTGGCCCAATCCTCTCCACCCAGAATTTAGTATTAGAAACAAACATTCCCGACCCCCCTTTCTTTAGACAAACATTGGCTTTTAAGGTGATTTAACCTATGGAAGTTCAAGTAGTGGTCAGATCCAGAGCTCCATGCTTGGACAAGAACCATCGTTGCTATTGATTTTTGTTGTTATTTTTTTTTATTTTTACTTTTATTTAAAAAATTGTGTTCGTGCATGCATGCAATGGTGTGTCCTTATGTAGATGAAAGTGACATGCAATCATGCATGCATGTATGTATAAGGTGGAACAAAAAACTGTGACAAAAATCTCTCCACCATAGTGGGTATACATAGGGAACGGAGCTCTGGGTGTCCAGGCCGTAGTGTAAGCTGCAACACCCGTCACAACAAGAAAAGAGAAGGAAAAGGCAAAAAGGCAGAAGAAGGAGAAAATAAAACAACCCGTAAATCCCGGCTTAGCCGATCACAAATGGTCTAACCTATGGGATGCTTTCTTTATGTTCTTCCATTGTCGTTTTTCTTTTCACCCATTTCCCAGTTTGCTTGTTATCCCCAGATTATTGCCAGGGTTGCCAATTTTTGCCTTTGCCCCTTCCCCAATGGCCAACGTTACCCCTGTCAAAAAATCCCCTTCGCACACTTTTATCACCTTGATCCCCTTTCCCCATTTTCCCGTGAAATGTCGCCTTGTCCTTATTCTCCCCTTTCCCCCTTTTCACCCTTGGCCCCTTGCCCTTGCCCTGGGGCACCGTGCAACCCTTATTCCCACGTTTCACACCCCTTTCCCTTGCCCTTGCCCTTGCCCGTCCCCCCCCTCCCCTTCCCAATTCCCCGTTTCCCCTTGACCTTGCCCCTTCCCCTTCCCCAGCAGGCCACCTTCCCTTGCCCCTTTCCCCAAATATGCACCATCTTTCCGCCCTTCTCCTTGTCCCGGCTATGCCCAATGTCACCTTGCCCCCTTAGATCCCCTTTTTTCTTTTCCTTTCATTTTTTTTTTTTTTTTTGTTTGTTTTGGAGTCAGTTTCTCCTTGTAGCTCCAGCTGGACTGGGACTTGCGCCTCTACCTCTATACGACCGGCCCTGGCCCTTGAACTCACAAGGAGTCTTACCGTGCTCTGCCTCCCCCAAGGTGGCTAGGATTAAAGCACATGCCCGACGCAGAACGCCCAGCAACCAGTGTGTACGTTCTTATATCTTAACCCAGTATATTAGCTTTAGTCAGTTAAAAAATTGTAAGTTAGTAACTGAATACCAAGTTGTTAGAAATGACCTAGATTTTAAATAGTTGGGGTTTTTTCCCCCATTCAATCTTTTTAAAAAAAAAAAAAAAATCAAAAAAAAAAAAGAGAGGAAAAAAAACATGATGCATTTTGTGGTGTGGGGGATGTGCAGGACTATGGATGTGGAGCAGTGTACACATGCAAGCATTTGGAGGGTCAGAGACACCTCACATTGTTCTCTTAGTCTTTCCCCACTATTACTACTTTCATATGTGTTTCTCACATACTTATAAACACACCATCCTTCAAGCCTGAGAATAGAAGAAAATAAATTTACACAAAGCTCAGCCGGGGGAAGTCCAAATGCCTTATAATATTCTGTGACACTGGCAGATAAGAGGCAACACTACATAATTGCGTGCAAAAGCACTACACACACATAAAAATGTTTTAAAGAGCAGATGAAACCTGAAAGATAACAATAACTTTTGTGGGCGTGGATGAAAGATGTCAGTGGTTAAGGCCACCAGACTTGCTCTTTGCAGAGAGACATCGGCTGATAATCATATTCCCAGACAACCCACATGGTAGCTAGGCAACATAGTCTGTTAACTCCAGTTGGCCAAGATCGACTCACTCGTACGTCACTCTTTGTGAACCTCTAAGGGCAAATTGCATGACAACAGTTGCCCCACCTACATTGCCAGACGCTTAACAAACATCATGGACACATAGAAAAAAAATACTTTTAAATAGAGGATAAGATCTGCAAATCAAATACAAGTCTGGCTGAATCTTGCTAACCAGAGAAAAAAAAATTGGATCTCTACCTTATACAACAAAATTAGTTCCAGATAAATAAAAAGTTCATATTTAAGATTAGACAAAAATTTGAAAACAACTCCCAATGTCGCAAGAGGAATGTTCTACTTGATATACAACATTGACAAACATAAAAAAGCAGTAGCCCTGGTGAGGTAAACGGTTTTGTACCAAAGATAACACAGAATATAATCTTGTTTCATGTAGCAATCTTAATAAAAGCCCGTGGCATTACAATTTACAGTTGTGGCTAGCAAAGTAAGCTCAGAATATTTTATTCTACCCATCTGACTTCATTTTAAAAAGAACAATTTTCCACTCTGATTTGACAATTGGCTTTTCCTGTAATAGTGAGGAAATTACTAAGTAGAAAAATGTGGGCTGGGGAGATGGCTCAGTGAGTAAAGTGCTTGTTTCACAAGCCTGTGAGGATATGAGGTTGGGTCTCTGTAGTCCACATGAAAAACTGGGCACCTACAATTCTAGCAAGGACAAAATGGGAGGTGAGACAGGAGGATTGATATATGTTTGTTGTTTGCCTTGGCTATATCACAAGTTTGAGGCTAGCTTGGGCTAAAAGAAAAGAGACCCTGTCTTAAGGGAGAGAGGGGATACTGGCATATCCTAGAAGCACAAGGATACTTTTTTGTTGATTACAATTCAGATTTCCCTCTCAGAGCCCTGGTTTCTGAGTTCTATTTGTGGGTCTCTCTGCTCAGTCAGTTGTGATCCTGTGTAAGCTGTCTGTCTCTAATTTGGAGTACGGTGGTTTACTCTGCAGCATGAGTGTTCTGATGGGTCTTACAAAGTTATTGACTATTCAGTTTGGTCAGCTTTTTAATTGTTATGTCTGGTCATTTCCAAGCAAATTACATGCTAGACTAGAAACTCTTAAGTTGGTATTTTCTTTTCAGATTGTAAATTTAAGTACAATAGATGTTTTTAAAATTAGGTAATTTTTTTTCTATAATTTGTAGTACTTGGATTTTATAATAGAAATTTTAAGGCTTTTCAAGATCTGTGTTAAATCAAGGTAGTTTGTATTTTGGATTGGATTATTGGTTTAAGAGACAGGAATTACTTCCAAAAATATTTATTAGCCAGGCATGGTGGCACATGCCTTTAACTTTAGCAGAGGTCAGCCTGGTCTGCATAGTTAACTCCAGGCCAGCTAGGGATACAGGGAGACCCTATCTCTCTCTCTGTTTTGTTTTTGTTTGTTTTGTTTTTTGGTATTTTTGAGACAGGGTCTCCTTGTAGCCCCAGCTGGCCTGGGAACTCACTCTGCAGACCAGGCTGGCCTTGAACTCACAGAGATCCACTTGCCTCTGCCTCCTGAGATTAAAGGCGTGTGCCACTATGGCCCATGTCGCTCGCTCGCGCTCTCTCTCTCTCTCTCTCTCTCTCTCTCTCTCTCTCTCTCTCTCTTTAATTTTTATTTATTTCTTATGCGTATGAATGTACTGTCTGCATGTAGGTTTGTGCACCTGTGTCATTCAGTGCCGCGGAGGTCAGAAGAGGGTGTTGGATTCCCCGGGAACTGGAGTTCTCCTGGAATTAGAGTGTCAGACGGTTCTCAGCCGCCATGTAGGTGCTGGGGATTGAACCCTGGTCCTCTGCAAGAGCAGTCGGCGCTCTTAAACGCTAGGCCATCTCTCCAGCCCCAGATCTGAAAATCCTAAACAGAATAACTGACAAGCCTTGCCTCAGGTCTTGGATTCCTTTTAGTTGAATTATACTTTTGTTTTAAAATTTACAAAGTGAGGGGCTGGAGAGATGGCCTAGTGGTTAAGAGTGCCAACCGCTCTTACAGAGGACCCGGGTTCGATCCCCAGCACCCACATGGCGGCTGAGAACCAACTGAAACTCTAATTCCAGGAGAACTCCAGTTTCAGGGGAATCCGACACCCTCTTCTGACCTCCGGCACTGAATGACACAGGTGCACAAACCTACATGCAGACAGTACCTTCATACACATACAGAAAAAAAAAAATTTACAAAGTGAGTGGAAGATAAATGTTAGAAGTCATTTTGAAGTGAGAGCAGTAGTGTGAGTGGCAAACAGTTCAAACTCTTAACGAAACACCACTGTTTTCCCATTTGTTGAGCAGAAGTTTTATATGCTAGAATCATAATTTGAGTCATTCAGACTCTCTGTACCTGTGATCTAACACCTAAATTTTTATCCTGTCTCTGCTGCCTTCTACATCTGATGCCATTAAAACATTTTTTATTTAACCTCATCAAAATATGGATAGTAAAATAGGATATAATTTTCAAGGAGACAGGATTTTGGCAGGGCTAGTGGTAGTGGTTGTATTGGTAGATGGTTTTGTTTATAGCTACATCCTCAGGCTTAGATTAGTTCTTGGGAGACAGCACTTTATGGATATATGTGCTGAATAAACATGCAGTTGTTTTGAGGATTAAATGGGATTGTTGTGTATTACAAAGCACTGGGCATACAGAATATGAAGTTTGTAAAGCTGGCCACATATTAAATAAATACCAATGTTTATCTTGCCTTTTTATTTCTGCAGCTGCCCTCACACAGAATGAAAAGCTTCGATTGCTACCTAATTTTTAAAAGTCCCCCCCATATGTGTATATTTGAGTGCATTATAGAAGTGGTGGTCAATTACCTTTGTCTGGCCGGAATGGCCATGAGTGATCTGCAAAAATACTAAGACTAATCAGTGCCCAAATAAAAACTTGATACAGAGAAAACCAACCAGCATTTACAAGCAACATTCACACAAACTCAATTAGCAACCTCAATTAGCAATTTACCTTGGAATAGAAAGTTTGGAAAACAGAAAAGTATAAAGAAGAGAGTTACTAACTGTGATTGCCCAACTTTCAAACCCTTGCTCCAATCACTCCAACCTGTCTGATCTGGGGTAAATTACTATTCTGGGTTTCTGCTTCCCTGTTTTGAAGATGGACACAATGCCCTTATCTAACATCTATGTTGCTTTTATTTTTATTTTATTTTATTTTATTTTTTTTTTGGTCTTTTTGAGACAGGGTCTCCCTGTAGCCCCAGCTGGCCTGGAACTCGCTCTGTAGACCAGGCTGACCTTGAATTCACAAAGATCCACCTGCCTCTGCCTCCGGAGTGCTAGGATTAAAGGCTCATGCCACCCTGCCCGGCTGCTTTATCTTTTTAAAAATATTTTTATTTCATGTATATGGGTGTATTGCCTGAATGCATATACGTGCACCCGTGTCATGCATTGGCTTTGGGGGTCAGAAATAGATCCCCTGGAGCTGGAGTTAAGGATGGTTGTTAGCTGCCTCATAGGTGCTAGGAATAAAACCTGGATCTTCTGCAAGAGCAGTTGGTGCTCTTAACCTCTGAGCCATCTCTCCAGGCCCTGCTTTATCTTTTAAATAAAGGTTATTTACATTCAAAAGCCTGAAGCCAACATTTATATTGAGAGCATTTCCTTCAAAATCAATAACAAGACAAGGATGCCCACTCTTTCTTCCCACTCTTATTTAGTATTGTGCTTTGAAATCTTAGAGGTCACAATTAGACAGGAAAAGGATATAAAAGGAATAAAAATAGGGAAAGAAATCAAGTTATCCCATATTTGCAGATGACAGGATTAAGTACCTAGGAATACATCTAACCAAGGAAGATAAACATTTCGTTTTTGAGACAGGGTCTCCTTTTAGTCCCAGCTGGCCTGGAGCTCAGGCTGGCCTTGAACTCACAGGGATCTGCCTGCCTCTGCCTCCCCAGTGCTGGGATTGAAGGCTTGCCACCACGCCCAGCGAAGGTAAACACTTTTCTTTATTTTTTAATATATATTTTGTACAAGATTATCAAATCTAGACC
>VZQC01002872.1:50573-82482 GCA_009823505.1 Rhizomys pruinosus
TAGAGGAAATAAACAACTAGACAAAAGAAGTGGAAGAACGTGAAAAAGGAAGATAATTGCTGAACAAAAGCACAAAGAATGGGTTCAGAAAAAAAATGTACAGGAAAGGAAAGAAAGGGAACAAAATATTAATAAAGAAATGGAGGTGATCTTTGTGAGTTCAAGGCCAGCCTGGTCTACAAAGTGAGTTCCAGGACAGCTGGGGCTACAGCGAGACCCTGTCTCGAAAAGGCCAAAAAAAAAAAGGAGGAAAAAGCAGCAAAGAAAGTGGAGAAAGAATGGTTGCAAGAAAAAGCAAAATACCAAGAATGGTTAAAGAAAAAAAAAGGCGGGGGGGGGCTGGAGAGATGGCTCAGCAGTTAAGAACACCGACTGCTGTTGCAGAGGACTGCTGTTGCAGAGGACCCGGGTTCCATCCCCAGCACCCACCCAGTTCCAGAGGAATCCGACGCCCTCTCCTGACCTCCCGAGGCATTACATGACAAGGGTGCATCAACCTACATGCAGACAGCACACTCATACACATAATTAATTAATTAATTAATTAATTAATTAATGAAGGCTGAATGTCAGAAAAAAGAGAGAAGGAAAAAGAAAAGCAGAATTACAGGAGAAAAAAGAAATAGCAGAATGTAAAAAGTAAACCTCGTCTAGCTGCAAAGAGCTATGGTTATACCAATGGGAGGCTCACAGGTTTTCACAGTGGGGAATTCCTATCCAGAACCAGCCTTCTATAATCCAATTCCATGGAAGCCAGTTCATATGCCCCCTCCCAAAGAAGCTAAGGACCTATCGGGAAGAAAGAACAAAAGACCTGTAATAAGTCAGCCACAGGCATCACCAACTCTGGCAATTCATAAACTCAGAAGCAACCTTTCCCTTGGAACTCTGTGCAGAATACAGAGATAGTATATGTGGAAATAGCATACTTTTTACCTGGAACCTATTAAGTTTAATATTGGAATTTTTTTTTAACACTTCTCAATCAGTAAGTCAACATTTGATGTGATTATTGAAGTACCAGATTTTCAAATTTGTATAAAGTAGTTTCTACATTTTACTTTTTATAAATTGTTTAAGATTGATCTACTGATTGTATTTGTATTTTAGTTTTTATTTATTTATTTTTATTAATTTTTATTTATTTCTGTATGTGTATGAATGTACTGTCTGCATGCAGGTCTGTGCACCCGTGTTGTGCAATGCCGTGGAGGTCAGAAGTGGGTGTCGGATTCCCCTGGAGCTGGAGTTCTCCTGGAATTGGAGTTTCAGACGGTTCTCAGCCACCATGTGGGTGCTGGGGATCAAACCCGGGTCCTCTGCAAGAGCGGTCGGCGCTCTTAACCGCTAGGCCATCTCTCCAGCCCGTATTTTAGTTTTTATTAAAACTAACTCAATTATCAGTAAATAAAAAAAAAGGACAACTGCAGTGAATAGTGATGTCTGTTGTAAGCATGGGTTCTGTTTGTGTGTGTGTGTGTGTGTGTGTGTGTGTGTGTGCGCGCGCGCAGGTACCTGTAGAAGCTAGAAGAGGGTGTTGGATTCCCTGGAGCTGGAGTGAAAAGTAGTTGTTAGATTCCTGATGTGCCTGTGCCTGTGCCTGTGCCTGTGTGGAGAGCAGCAGGTGCTCCTGACTGCTGCACCATCTCCAGCACCACTGGTTTGGTTTGCATCTCTGTCAGATATACACTGATGATTCTTCTCTACCACTCTAGAATCCCAGCCCTGGGTGGGGCAAGGGCCCATCACAGGGCATTCTTCCTTATCTTCTTGGTGTCTGAACCCATCTCATTTCCTCCTTTAGAGCTTGACTCCTCAGGTGGATTAATGTTGCTTGTAGACAGGAAGTTGTCTAAAATATTTTTTAAATTTGCTATTGTGCTGCTGGAAATATTAATAATTGGTAACACATTTTCTTTATCTTCTCTCAGTCTCATTTGTCTGTTGATAATAGTTATTTTATGAAATTCAAACCTACCAACTCCCAGAGGTACATGGTATGTTTTATGTAAGGATGTCAGTAGCTCCCTGGCAGGATTATGTGCATTAGGGTGGGATAGTTGCTTCTAGTTGTCTGTCTGAAACTCTCCTGGCCCACTGTTGCTTCTTTTTGGAATCTTCCTTGATTGCCCTAGTTACTGCTCAGCCAGTGTATAGGCCCCTTCCTTAGGCGTGTGATTCACTATTTGAGAGGCAGTGTACTACTGTAATTAAATGCCTGCCTCTCATTACATAGAGATGAGAACTTAAATGCAGGCTTCCTAACACTTTCTTCCACAAGTGTTTACTCCCCTGTTGGCATGTAGCAACATTATCCCCTTCCCAGCCCTCTGAAGAAGTGTCTCTATACTGGTTTTCCTTTTATTGGCTATGATTAGTTTGTATAGTTCAGGAAATAAAAGGATGGATTTTATATGGGTACAGTTAACTGATTTTATTTTCTGTACTTTTTTTTCCTCTTGTGAGTAGTTTATATAATCCTGTATAGGAATAGATTTTCTATGGGTACAATTGACTGAAAATAAGTTTATTTTCTGAAGTTTTTAGAATGCCATTAATTTGATTTTATTGATGTATTCATCTTAAAATGTTTAGATTTTATTTATTTATTTATTTATTTATTTATTTATTTATTTTGGTATTTTTTTCGAGACAGAGTCTCCCTTTAGTCTCAGCTATCCTGGAGCTTGCTCTGTAGACCAGGCTGGCCTTGAACTCACAGAGGTCCTCCTGGGATTAAAGGTGTGCGTCACCACGCCCGGCTAAGGTTTAGATTTTAAATGAAGGTAATTTAAAGGTTTTGGTTAATAATTTTATTTATTTAGACCAGGCTGGCCTTGAATTCATGCCTGCCTCTGCCTCCCAAGTGCTAGGATAAAGGCGTGCATCACCACACCCGGCAATAAATAAAATATTAAATGGCAGGTTAATTGGATTAAAGTCTGACATA
Source organism: Rhizomys pruinosus (assembly GCA_009823505.1). Taxonomy (NCBI): domain Eukaryota; kingdom Metazoa; phylum Chordata; class Mammalia; order Rodentia; family Spalacidae; genus Rhizomys; species Rhizomys pruinosus. The sequence goes on from VZQC01002872.1 coordinate 53,524, forward strand.
GCAGTATATTCTTAAGGTGATAAGTTTATTTTTCATGAAGTGTAGTTTTGTTTTTTGTTTTGTTTTGTTTTTCTTTTTGGTATTTTCGAGACAGGGTTTCCCTATAGCGCCAGCTGTCCTGGAACTCACTCTGTAGACCAGGCTGGCCTTGAACTCACAAAGATCTGCCTACCTCTGCCTCCCGAGTGCTAGGATTGAAGGCGTGCACCACCAGGCCCGGCCATGAAGTGTAGTTTTTAAAGAAAACCATGTAAAGTGTTTTTATTATACTTTAATTGCTTTAGCAATCTTGAAAAATTATGTAAAATATAATTCAGGTGTTTTATCTTTAGAAATTAAATCTCTTATGAGAAGGAAGTATTGAAATATTCAGTTTTTCCAAATAGAACATTTGGAAAATGACTTCTGAAATAACTTCTGAGTTCGGTGGCACACTCCTGTAATCTTAGCACTTTAGAGGCCGAGGCAGGAAGATTGTGAGTTTGAGGGTAGCAAGGGCAACTTAGAATTACAGAGTGAGGCCCCTGTCTCAAAAAAACTGAAAGAGAGGAACAGAGGGAGGTAGATTTTACTGTGTTGGTAATGGTTCTATTTCTTCATTATTAAATAAAAATTTTTGTAAGATATATATGGTGTAAATGAATTGCCAAGAAGTCTTTCCCTCCAGATTGCTTATTGCACAGAGTTGTGTGAGTTTTCCTGAAGAGATGTGAACAGAATGTGTCTCTTTGTTCCAGACACAATATCCACAACCCACCGCAATTGCACCCAAGTGATCCAGTCAAGTTTGTTGGGATTACTGAGAGGAACATGGGTGATAACTCATGAAAGCTTTATCACAGGAGTTCTCTGCCAGTAATTTCTTTTTTATTTTATTTATTTTTCAGTAATTTCTTACTGCTTATTGTAGAGAGGGGCTTCTCAAATCTTTTAAGTTTTGTAAACTCTGACATTTATGAACCCTTTCTTTTCCCTGAAGGATCAGTATTTTAATTAGGGTAAGATAGCTATGCAACAGAAGCATAGGTATAATCTTTGTTGTTCAAGAGCAATTTAATTTTCCATTTTGGTTTATAAGAAACATTTTCTAGAATTTGAAATTTGCTGATCAAAGAAAGCTTTGGGGGATTTTCTATGGATTTTTCAATTTTGATTTTTTGATGACTTCTGTCACACAAGCATTGTTTGTTAAACCTCCATATAAAATTATTTTATATGTAATGAAGTACACATTTTCCTAGTTTGTTTTTGTTTTTGTCTTTTTGAGACAGGCTCTTCCTATAATCCCAGCTGGCCTGGAACTTGCTATGGAGTTCAGGCTGGCCTCCATCTCACAGAAATCCACCTTCCTGTGCCTCCCAAGTGCTGCGACTAAAGGAATGTACCATCATGCTCAGCCTGCTTTAGATTTTTTTCTTTTTTTGGGCTTTTCAAGACAGGGTCTCCCTATAGTCCCAGCTGTCCTGGAACTCACTCTGTAGACCAGGCTGGCCTTGAACTCACAAAGATCCGCCTGCGTCTGCCTCCTAAGTGCTAGGATTAAAGGCGGGCGCCACCACGCCTGGCTCTGCTTTAGATTTTTAAAAGATAAAATTGCTTTCTTAAAGAGTTACATTATCATCTCTAAAATATTTAGGAACAATGTAGTCATATATTGCTCTTAAGTTTCCTTCCCCCTTGCCAAAAAGAGTTCTTTATTGCTGTTCTGAATTTTAATTCAAAAACCCATCAAAGGGATATATACTACATTCAGCTGTCATATTTCTTTCACTTCTTTAAACATATCTATTTTTATTTGTGTGTTTGTATGTCTGCACGTGTGTATGCTTGTTTTTATGTGTACATGTGCATGCAGTGCCTACAGAGGCCAGAAGAGGGTGATGGATGGAATTGGAGTTACAAACAGTTGTGAGGCATTATGTGGGTGCTGAGAACACAACCCCACCCCTCTACAAGAGCAGCAAGTACTGTTAACTGCCCTGCACTTTAATTTCTTTTAATTTAAAATTATGGTCTTTTATGAGATTGAATCTGTTTTTTTCTTTATTAAAATATACATTTTGTATACCAATATTTTTTTTAAGTATATTCATTTTTAGATTAGGTATGTCTATCTCTGTGGGGATGTACACCTACCATGTAGGTGCTGAGAACTGAAGTCAGGTCCTTTGTGAGAACAGTGAGTGCTCTTAACTGCTGAACCATCTTTCCAGTCTTTATTCCCAGAGTTTTTTTTTTTTTTTTTTTTGCTTCTTATTGAGACAGGGTCTCCCTGTAGCCCCAGCTGTCCTGGAACTCACTCTGTAGACCAGGCTGGCCTTGAATTCACAAAGATCCGCCTGCCTCTGCCTCCTGAGTGCTAGGATTAAAGGCATGCGCCACCACGCCCAGCTATTCCCAGAGTTTTAAAAATACTAGCATTTAACTATATTTCCCTCAGATTAAAATAAAAATTTGATACTAAAATCTGTACACAAGTGTGGATGGATGGATGGATGGATGGATGGATGGATAGATAGATAGATATACTTTTTTTTTTTTTTTTTTTTTGGTCTTTTTGAGACAGGGTCTCCCTATAGCCCCAGCTGGCCTGGAACTCACAGAGATCCTCCTGCCTCTGCCTCCCAAGTGTTAGGATTAAAGGCGTTTGCCACCACATCCAGCTGTAGATAACACATTTTAAATGATAAAACTGTGAAGCTGGGCGTGGTAGTACGCCTTTATGTTTTCTTAACTTTTTCCTGTTGGAGAGCTTTATATAAATGGAATTTATGTACGCACGTATGCATGCAAGCTCATTTCGTTCAACATTACAATTTTGAGGTGCTTGGGGTCCTTCTTTTCCACTACTGTCTGACGGTTCCATTTTATGAATATAATGGTTTTATTGATATTATTGTTTGCACACATTTGGGTTTCTTCTACTTTTTACTATTATGAAAATACTGCTTGGGCTGGAGAGGTGGCTCAGCAATTAAGAGCACTAGCTGCTCTTTGCAGAGGACCTGATTTGGTTCCCAGCACCCACATCGTGGGTGTATATACATATATATAATTGCAGTTTTGGGAGACCTGATGCCCTCTCCTGGCCTCCACAGGCATTGCATGACACGAGTGCACTTACATACAGGCCAAAGACTCGTGGATTAAAAATAATAATAAATAAAAAAATTTAAATACCACTGTAAATATTGTATGTCGTGTGTTAGCTGTATCTAAAAGATTATACTGGTTATAAAGCTAGAATTTGGGGATATGGGTTTTTATTAACTTTATTTCTGTATGTGTATGAATGTACTGTCTGCATGCAAGTTTGTGCACCCGTGTCGTGCAATGCCGCGGAGGTCAGAAGAGGGTGTCAGATTCCCCTGGAACTGGAGTTCTCCTGGAATTGGAGTTTCAGACGGGTCTCGGCTGCCATGTGGGTGCTGGGGATCGAACCCGGGTCCTCTGTAAGAGCAGTCGGCACTCTTAACCGCTAGGCCATCTCTCCAGCCCCCACACTGTCAACTTTACTGAGTAAAAGTAGAGTTGGTTGTTTTGTTTTTAATTTGTGGATTGAAACAAATGGAGTCAAATTCAAGAACAGGCTTGTGAGAGGATGGAAAATCAAGAGTTGTTCTTTGAGATTTAGCTTATCAACTTGTGCTGAATAGGCATTTGAGCTATGTTTGGTTTTTAATCCCACCTATCTTTGTTTTTTTTCTGGGCTAACTCATCCAGATGTGTTATCTTTCCCCTCTCGTGGTTTTATCATTATTATTAATAGCAGTAGTACTACTACTAGTAGGAGCAGCAGCAGTATGTGACAGCATAAAAATTGCTTTATAAGTTGGGCATGGTGGTGCACGCCTTTAATCACAGCACTTGGGAGGCAGAGGCAAGTGGATCTAGGTGAGTTCAAAGGCCAGCCTGGTTTACAAAGAGAGTTCCAGGCCAACTGGGGCTTCAGGGAGACCCTGTCTTTAAAACACCAAAAAAGGGCTGGAGAGATGACTTAGTGGTTAAGAGCTCCGACTGCTCTTGCAGAGGACCCGGGTTCAATTCCCAGCACCCACATGGCGGCTAAGAACCATTTTTAACTCCAGTTCCAGGGGAATCCAACACCCTCTTCTGACCTTTTAAGCCAGGCGTGGTGGCACACACCTAGCACTTGGGAGGCAGAGGCAGGTGGATCTCTGTGAGTTCAAGGCCAGTCTGGTCTACAGAGTGAGTTCCAGGCCAGCTGGGGTATAGGGAGACCCTGTCTCAAAAAAAGAAAAAAGAAACACCAAAAAAAAAAAATGCTTTATGATAATAGAAAATGTGTTCGGTTCTTGTACAGTCTCAAGCCATTATATGCAGCCCTTTCATTTTTATAGATCCTGAGTGACTGTGATATATTAAGGTAGTTTTCTAGTCCCCATGGATGATGTAAATGAATATTGGGAAGAAGAATGTGATAGTGAGGAAAAGAAAACAAACAGATACAAGCTAGAACAAATACAAAAAAAAGTAAATAAATAAGTAAATAAACATAGCACACTTCAGGCCTTTAGAACTGGAGCAGACAGCCACAGTGTCTATTAATCATTGTGATTTCACTATAGCAGAGCTCTATTGTTGTTTGCAGTATGAATTACTAATTTATATGCTCAGAAGGTGCAGCAGTGCAAGTTTTGGATCAGTAATCTAGAGTTACTTTCAGGTGATTCCTGGTAGTAGAAATTTTACTGTTTCATGTGTAATTTATTGAAAGGAGCTTGTTCCATTATGCTTTTACCTATTAGCTAATAAGACAAAATGGTTCGTTGATAATCTCTTGAACCCTTTAGAGGAAAGAAGATAAAAAGGACAATTTTTCTCTACTACGGGTTTACTTGGAAAGGGAAAAGAATTACCAAATAATTTAAATGTCTTCTGTTGTGAATGTTAATTTATACAAATAATTAAATACGATTTTAGAATTTGGGGTTGGCTCAGCGGTTAAGAGTATTGTCTGCTCTTGGAGAGGATGGGTTCGGTTACCCACATGGAGGCTCACAGCCAGCCATCTTTATCTCCAGTTCCAAGGGATCCCACACCTTCTCTGGCCTCCAGGGACATTGCATGTATGGGTGCACTTACATACATGTAGGCAAAATTTTCAAACACACAAAATATTTTAAAGATTTTAGAATTTAATTATTTCATTATTGGGAAGGGTAGATTGAAAAGAAATACAGAAACATTATTATGTGGGAATTGATTTTGTTGTGGGTGCTACCACAAAGCAGGCTGGTATTTATCTATGAGCAACGACTGCATCATCAAGCCAGAAGATGAGGCAGATAGAAAAGAAGGCACTCTTTCCTTACCTAAGACTGAAGACCTAGAAGTTGGCCTGGGAACTGCTGTTTTCTTTAGTCCTTTGGTAGTTACCAAAGGCTCCTTATTCCAGAAGAAAGCAGAAAACCATGCCAAACAGGGCTTTTGCTAATTTTTTTCTTTGTTTTTCAAAATATATGTGTGTACACAAAGTTCCATATACCCATATTTACATCTACAAAACCCAAATAATTGTTATGTAGTTCCCAGTTGTCTTTGGACGTTAAATTTGCATCCCTCTGTCTTTCAAGTGCTGGTACTACACGTATCTGCCACCTTGCCTAGCAAAATGTTGTATCTTAAATAGCAGTTATTTTGCTGTTCAATAGACATAAAAACGTTTTTAGAAAATGGGTTTTTGGGCTGGAGAGATGGCCTAGTGGTTAAGAGTGCCGACCGCTCTTGCTGAGGACCCGGGTTCGATCCCCAGCACACACATGGCGGCTGAGAACCGTCTGAAACTCCAATTCCAGGAGAACTCCAGTTCCAGGGGAATCTGACACCCTCTTCTGACCTCTGTGGCATTGCACGACACGGGTGCACAGACTTGCATGCAGACAGTACATTCATACACATACAGAAATAAAATTAAAAAAAAAAAAAAGAAAATGGGTTTTCAAATTGAAATTTAAAAATACTTGCCGGGCGTGGTGGTGCACGCCTTTAATCCTAGCACTTGGGAGGCAGAGGCAGGCGGATCTTTGTGAGTTCAAGGCCAGCCTGGTCTACAGAGTGAGTTCCAGGACAGCTGGGACTACAGGGAGACCCTGTCTTGAAAAGACAAAAAAAAAAAAACCTCATAAATTCATAGGAAATTGCAAAAATAGGAGAGGTCCTGTACATAATTTATAGTTATTTCGTACTACCCACAGCACAATATAAAACAGGAAGCCGATTTGTATATTTTGTATGAATTGTTCTATGCCATTTAAATATATGTATGGCACGGGCTCAGTTTGGATCCTCAATACCACGCCTGTAGTCTTAGCACTCAGAAGGCAGAGGTGGGGCAGGGGCAGGGGGATCTCTGTGAGTTCAAGGCCACCCTGGTCTACAGAGCAAGCTCCAAGACAGCTGGGACTAAAGGAAGACCCTGTCACAAAAAGACCCCCCCCCCAAAAAAAGCAACAGCAGCAGGATGCAACAGCATGTTCTTATAACATCAACACTGAGGGGTTGATACAGGATCCCTAGGGATTGCTGACCAGCCAGTCTAGCCTATTGGTGAGATCCATATTCAGTGACAGACTTGCATCTAAAAAAATAATATGTTAGCCAGGTGTGGTGGTGTACACCTTCAATCCCAGCACTAGGGAAGCAGAGGCAGGAGGATCTCTGTGAGTTGAAGGCCAGCCTCATCTACAGGGTGAGCTTCAGGCCAGTTGGGACTAAAGGGAGACTCTGTCTCCAAAAAAAAAAAAGAGATGTTGAGTGAGAGAGGGAAAGATAGGCAACATCAGCCTCAGGTTTCCGTACATACAGGAATGGGTGTGTGCATCTGCCCCCCCCAACATATATTTATGTAATCCTTAGCATCAGAGATGCGTGCACTACCACAAAGGTGTTGAATTTTGAGGTGGCTTCATATTTTTTTTTTTAATGTTTTTATTTTCTGTGTATGAGCGTTTTGCCTAAATGTATGAAGGTACACAATGCGCATGCAGTACATGTAGAAGCCAGAAGAGGACATCAGATCACTGGAACTGGAATTAAGAGTTATTAGCTGCCATGTGGGTACTGGGTACTGAACCTGGTTCTTCTGCAAGGGCAGCCAGTGCTTTTAACCACTGAGCCATCTCTCCAGCTCTGTAGCTTCATACATTCTTCACAAATTATGTAAATGTTTCCTCTAAGTCTGTATTTTGTTCTTTCACCTCTATAAAGGCTCTCTTATAAAGTAAATACTTGAAATGTAAACTGCCAAGCTGTTTTAACCATCACTGGTGTCTGGGAGTATATATCGGTGTTAAGAGTATTTGGCCATCATATATGAGGCCCTGGGTTCAACCTCTAATACCACAAAAACATAGACAGAATCTACTAACCCATCAGGGACAAACATCATTGTGGATATTATCATTATCTTTGACTCTTCAGTGTCTTCAGTAATTCATGTGTTAAGGTTTATTTTACACATGTGCATCATAAATATGTAGTGAATAAATATATTCTGTTCTAGTTACTTTCTGTTGCTGTGATAAAAACACTGACGAAAACCAACTTGGGGAGGAAAGAGTTTATTTTATCTTACATCTCCCAGGTCACAGTTAGTTCATCATTACAGGAAGGAGTTCGGGGGAGACGGAACCTGGAGGCAGGAGCTGAAGCACAAACCGTGGAGGAACACTGCCTGTTGGCTCACTCCCCTGGGCTCAGGCTGCTTTCTTTTAAAAATATATTAGTTATTATTTTTTATGCATGTGAATGTAATGCCTGTATGTAGGTAGGTGCACCCATGTTGTGCAGTGGCCACGGAGGTCAGAAGAGGGTGTCAGATCCCTTAGAACATGGGTGGGTGCTAGGATTTCAACCCATATCCTCTGTGAGAGCAGATAGTAGTACGCTTATCTGGTGAGCTATTTCTTTAGCCCCGACCCTGCTTTCTTATATAACACAGGACCTACCCATAGTGGGCTAGGCCTTCCCACATCACTGAGCAATCAAGAAAATGTCCCACAGACATGGCCACAGGCCAGTCCAGTGGAAGAAATTCTTCAATTGAGGTTCACCCTTCCCAGGTGTGTTAAGTTGACAACTAAAGCTATCAAACACACATTCAGTCTGAGTAGAAACTTAAGATGATGATGATGATGATGATGATGATGATTATTATTAATATTATGTCTTTTTATTCTTTTTTTTTTTAATTTTTATTTATTTCCGTATGTGTATGAATGTATTGTTTGCATGCAAGTCTGTGCACCCGTGACGTGCAATGCCGCGGAGGTCAGAAGAGGGCGTCGGACTCCCCTGGAACTGGAGTTCTCCTGGAATTGGAGTTTCAGACGGTTTTCGGCCGCCATGTGGGTGCTGGGGATCGAACCCGGGTCCTCTGCAAGAGCGGTTGGCGCTCTTAACCGCTAGGCCATCGCTCCAGCCCAATATTATGTCTTTTTGAGACAGGGTTTCCCTATAGCTCTGACTGTCCTGGAACTCACTGTGTAGACCAGGCTGGCCTTGAACTCACAGAGATCCGCCTGCCTCTGCCTCCCAAGTGCTAGGATTAAAGGCGTGCACCACCAGGCCCAGCATTTTTTTTTTTAAATGTATGTGTTTATGACACAAGTGTGGAAGTCAGAGGATAACATGCAGAAGTCAATTCTCTCCCTCCACTGTGTTGGTCCCGGAGATCGAGCTCAGCTTGCCAGGCCTGGTGGCAGGTACCTTCCTGCTGTGCTATCTCGCTGGCCCTAGTGTTTGGTTTTTATAAGCATCCCTTACTGAACACACATTTACAGTGCTAAAAGGCTGTGTTCTAAATTACTCAGTAGGTTAAGACATTCAAGTTTAGACCATTTTGCTTATGTAAATCCTATACCAATATTTGTATATATTTACAGATTTGTGTTTACAAGACTACAGCACTGTAGTAGTGTTAAGGTCCTTACCTTGTATTCTTAGCATTTCTAGTATGTAAAAAACTGATTTGTAGACCTGTACTGTGAAAGCACCTCCTTTTTATGTTTTGTTTTTGTTTGATAAGTGTTTTACATATGAGGGAATAGGAGGAGAATAGCCAGTCTGGACTGTTGAACTTGTGAAGGTAGTGTGTTTGAAAAGTGGGGTGGATAATGTGCTTTCCTTTTTAAAAATTAACTTTAGATTTAGGTTAAACTTGAAACCTTTAAAAAATACTTATGTGTATGAGTATTTGGGTTGTATGAATCTAAGTGCATCTGTATTGTACAATATATGTTGAGGCCAGAAGGGGGCACTGGATCCCCTGGAATTGACATCATGGGCAATCATTAACTGCCATGTGGGTGCTGGAAACTGAACCTGGGTCCTCTGCAAGAGCAGCCAAAGTTTCTAATCACTGAGCCATCTCTCTAGTCCCCAAGCTGTGGAGACAATGTTATAATAGTGTTATAATAAATAATGGTTGCCAGGCATGGTAGCACATGCCTTTAATCCTCTCACTCAGGAGGCAAAGGTAGGTGGATCTTTGTGAGTTCAAGGCCAGCCTGGTCTACAGAGTGAGTTCCAGGCCTGCTGGGGCTACAGGGAGACCCTGTCTCATACCAAAAAAGAAAAAAAAAATGGTTTACATGTTTTTTTTTGAGCCATTATAAATATCTGGTAGAATTAAAATTAGGCTCTCTTTATATTTTATATGTATGAGTCTTAAGCTTACATATATGTAAGTGCATCCATGTTGTGCAATGCCTGCAGTGGACAGAAGAGGGCATTGGATACCCCGGAACTGGAGTTATAGATAGTTGTTAGCTTTCATATGGGTGCTGGGATTTGAACCCTGGCCTTCTGCAAGAACAGTTAGTGGTCTTAACTGCTGAGCCATCTCTCCAGCCCTAGGCTCTCTGTTTAAACAAAGATATCGATGAAGTATTTTTACTTTACGCAAATAGATTGATCTAGGCTTAACTTAATCCAGATCAGTCTCCTCTCCCTACTTGTGCACACATTGTCAGGGAGGACTGGTGTAATTCCCTCCAAAATAACTTTGGAATAAAATCTTCATGCCATTTCTAAAGTGGAAACATGACTTTTTTTTTACATATTAATTTGTTTATTAAGTTGAATTATAAATTTTTATTATTTATTATTTTTTATGTGTATGAGTCTACTGTCTGCATGTAGGTTGATGCACTTGTGTCATGCAATGCCTCGGAGGTCAGAAGAGGGTGTTGATTCTCCTGGAACTGGGGTTAAAGACGGTTCTTAGCCGCCATGTGGGTGCTGGGGATCGAACCCGGGACCTCTCCAAGAGCAGTCTGCGCTCTTACCACTAGGCCATCTCTCCAGCCCCATGTACCTTTTTTTAAATTTAAGATTATAAAGGTCTCAGGTTAAAAAAGAATCAACTAAAACCCTCCAAGTCTCCATTTCTACCCTTTCTCATTTCTGTTAGTCTGAGGGTTTTATAGTCCTAGGATTAGTGTGAAAAATGTTTTGGACCTGGCTATCCTGTCGATATTGGATTAAGGAGACCCTTAAAGGCTCCTAAATATAGACCCAGCAACTACTTTGCTTTCAGGGTCAGGCTCTTTTCTTGGTTAGTGAAAGATTTCACTATGGCAGCCCATCTTGAGGAAGACTACTATCTGCTATGCTAGACCATTTTGAGTTGCCCCAGTTTATGTGAACTTACTCGTTATTGCCAAGGCTATTGTACTAAATGGTGTTGAGGTCAAAGGCATTGGACCTTGCAGTTAAAGCATAGGTAACATAGTGCCTTTAAAAGTTTCCCTTTTGAATTATGAAACAGTGCTTTCCTATTTGAAGTTCTGGTTAAAAGTTCATCTGCGGAATTGTATTTAAAATCTCAAGCTAGGTGTGGTTATAGATCTGTAGACCAGAGGGTAGTGAGTTCCAAACAGCAAGCTGTCTCAAATAGGGTTAGAGTCAGGGTCGGGGGGGGGAGGTCAGGGTCAGGGTCAGAGTCAGGGTTAGCATGTAGGTTTGTGCACCTGTGTCGTGCGTGCATTGTGGAGATCAGAAGAGGGCGTCGGATTCCCCTGGTACTGGAGTTAAAGACGGCTCTTAGCCACCTTGTGGGTGCTGGGAATCGAACCCGGGTCCTCTACAAGAGCAGTCTGCACTCTTAACCACTAAGTCATCTCTCCAGCCCCTCAAATAGCAAGCTTTAAGTAAACATGACACTTTTTGCCCTTTTGAGACAGAGTCTCCCTGTAGCCACTGGAACTCACTAAGTAGACCAGGCTGGCCTTGAACTCATAGAGATCCGCCTGCCTTTGCCTCCCTGAGTTAGTTCTGGGATTAAAGGCATGTGCCACCATCCCTGGCATGACGCATATTTTTAAGTACATTAAAATTTTTTAGTGGTTTCCATCTTACAGATTTATGAATGTCCCTTGAAAGCAGTAAGGCCCCTAAGTACAGTATTAACATTGTTGAAATCTGTCCCTTGGAATTGGACCAATAGTGCAATCAATGTGCAACCCACAGGAATTATAATACTCTAAATAGGAGTCAGAATGAAATTAAAACTGGTTATTAAGATTTTTGTGGCCTGGTGAGGTGGTATATGCCTTTAATCCCAGTACTCCGGAAGCAGAAGCGGAGAATTTCTGAGTTAGAAAATCCTGGTCTACATAGTTCATTTCAGTCAGAGCTACATAGTGAGATCCCCTCTTAAAGGGGAAGAGGGGAAAGCAGGGATGGGAGGATTTTGTGGTAAAGAGGGCCAGCAAGCTGGCTTGTCAGACAGAGGTGCTTCCTGGCCACCAGAGTTTGATCCTTAGGATACACATGGTGGAGGTAGAGAACTCACTCCACAGGCACTCCACAGGTTGTTTTCTTACCTCCAATATAGTACATGTTCCCCCTCATGTAAAATGAGTAATAAATATGGGAGAAAAAAATATCTTGTGATAAGGGAGGAAAGGGTAGGGCTAGGAAAGAATTGTATATTTCAGTACTATTTCCAGCAGTTCTTCATTTTTAAAATTGATAGTATATACTAAAACGGTCAGACGTGATGGTGCACCCCTTTTATCTCAGCACTTGGGAGGCAGAGACAGGTGGATCTCTTTGAGTTCTAGGCCAGCTGGGGCTACAGGGAGACCCTGTCACCAAAAAGCATCCCCCCCAAATAAAGTCATTTTTTAAAATATGTAATTATGTTTATGTGTGTATGGCTGTGTGTAGATATATGCACATGAGTTCAGGGAAGCCTAAAGAGGGCATTGGATGTCTTGGAGCTGGAGCTACATATAGGCAGGGAGACCCTGTCTCAAAAAGATACACATACACACACACAAAAACCCTAAGGTAACAGACATTTTATAGCCAATTACTTTTCCCCCACAGAGCTAATTTTATATTTTTCTTTGGCTAGTAACTTTTCATTGACTTTACTTTGAAAATGGATAATTTTATCCATGAAATGTCTTTTTTTTTTATTTTATTTTTGTATGTGTATGAATGTACTGTCTGCATGTAGGTCTGTGCACCTGTGCCGTGCAATGCCGTGGAGGTCAGAAGAGGGTGTCAGATTCCCCTGGAACTGGAGTTCTCCTGGAATTGGAGTTACAGATGGTTCTTAGCCGCCATGTGGGTGCTGGGGCTCGAACCCGGGTCTTCTGCAAGAGCAGTCGGTGCTCCCAGCCGCTAGGCTATCTCTCCAGCCCCCCATGAAATGTCTTTAGTGCTGTATTTACACATTTTATTCTGGCCATAGATAATAAATAAATCTCTCTCTCTCTTTAAAGCAGATTCATGAAAATATGCATTCGTTTAATACTGACTTGGAATTCATGAGATGGAAGCATAGGTCAAAGCTGTTTGGAGAAAATTGGAAGTATAGTTTTATCTAGCCACATCTCTGAGGTAAGGAAAAAATATTTTTAAAAAATCAAGTACTATGAAATTATCTCTTAATTATTGAAAATGTCTGTGTTATCACTCACTGCAAATTCATTTGAACATTATTGTATTTATTAGCTGTTTCGTTTCTTGAGTTAACTTGCTTCTGAGTTAATAAGTAATTAATTTATTTTCTTCTTCTTATAAATAAATATTGAACCTCTCTAAGAACTTCCCCAAGATCCAATTACATTTGAATTACTCAGCTTCCCCTTATTATCATAAGATGTCTGAGGTAATTAACTTATGAAGAGGAAAGATTTATTTTGGTTCAGTGTTCAGAAGGCAAGTCTAAGATAACCAATTCTCTTGCTTTGGATTCTCTAACAAAGCAGCATGTCATGGTAGAAATCCATGGCAGAATAAACTGCTCACCTCATAAGGACCAGGAATGAATGAAGAGACCAGGGTCCCATCCGTCCTCTTTGAAGGCATGCTCCCATCAACCTACCTAATGGCATTCTAGAAGGCCCCACTTAAAAGACTGCTACTTCCCAGATATGCCACCCTGGGACCAAGACATAGACGCATGCATGGACCTTCACGGGATGCTCATCTAAGCCATAGCAGCATCTTTTGATGTCTTTAGTGGCACTTCAACTTGGACCTTTGTCTTCCAACCTAATGACTTCTTTGGGCATTCATTATCATCCTATAGTTTAAATTATTGGTAAGGTAATTTCTAGTCTAGTTGTCTCAGAAAGGTGGTTTTTTGTTGTTGTTGTTTTGGGGTTTTTTTTGTTTTGCTTTTTGTGGGGGGTCTTTTTGAGACAGGGTCTCCCTGTAGCCCCAGCTGTCCTGGAACTCACTCTGTAGACCAGATTGGCTTGTTCAGTAGAACACTTGCTAGCATGTGCATTCCCTTGTATTCAATACTGGTACCAAGGGAGAGAGTAAGGAAATCAGAGAATACTTCTTAATTTTCAAATTTATTCTTATAAAATTATGAATAATGAGAACATCTGCCTTATAAAAAGTTTACTTGAGGACTAGATGAAATACAGTATGTAGAATAGTTCCTGGTATATAAATAGAGCTTTCAAGCTGGGCATGGTGGTGCATGCCTTTAATCCTAGCACTTGGGAGGCAGAGGCAGGTGGATCTCTGTGAGTTCAAGGCCAGCCTGGTCTACAGAGTAAGTTCCAGGCCAGCTGGGACTACAGGGAGACCCTGTCTCGAAAAGACAAATAAATAAAAAAAAATAAAAATAAACAAACAGAGCTTTCAAAACATTTTTAATTACATTTGTTTATTTATTATTGGAGTGGGGTGGGGATGTGCCATCCACTGCATGGGTCCTAACTCTCAAGTCATTAGGTTTGACAGCACATGCCTTTTCCCTCCAAGCTATCTCACTGGCTCCATAGATCTGTTTTTTTGTGTGTTTTTTTGGTCTTTTTGAGACAGGGTCTCCCTGTAGCTCTGGCTGGCCTGGAATTCACTCTGTAGACCAGGCTGGCCTTGAACTCACAGAGATCCACCTGCCTCTTCCTCCCAAGTGCTAGGATTAAAGGCATGAGCCAACACGCCCAGCCATAGATCTGTTTTTATTTAATTATTTATTTAAAAAATTATTAGTTCATTTTTTATGTGTATGAATGTACTGTCTGCATGGTATGTTGGTGCACAACATGTGTTGTGCAATGCTGCAGAAGTCAGAAGAGGGTGTCGGATTCCCCTGGAACTGGAGTTAAAGACAATTCTTAGCCACCATGTGGGTGCTTGGAATCGAACTTGGGTCCTGTGCAAGAGCAGTCGGCATTCTTACCCACTGAGCCATTTCTGCAGCCCCCATAGATCTGGGTTTTTTTTTGTTTTGTTTTTTTTTGTTTTTTGGGGTCTTTTCGAGACAGGGTCTCCCTGTCGCCCCAGCTGTCCTGGAATTCGCTGTGTAGACCGGGCTGGCCTTGAATTCACAAAAATCCCCCTGCCTCTGCCTCCCAAGTGCTAGGATTAAAGGCATGCACCACCACGCCCGGCCTATTTCTTTTTTTTTATTATTTATTTATTTATTTCTGTATGTATATGAATGTACTGTCTGCATGTAGGTCTGTGCACCCGTGTTGTGCAATGCCGCGGAGGTCAGAAGAGGGTGTCGGATTCCCCTGGAACTGGAGTTCTCCTGGAATTGGAGTTTCAGATGGTTCTCAGCCGCCATGTGGGTGCTGGGGATCGAACCTGCGTCCTCTGTAAGAGGGCGCTCTTAACCGCTAGGCCATCTCTCCAGCCCCTTAGATCTGTTTTTAAAGGGCTTTTTTGGTGGGGGTTGGCAAGAACAGTGCTAGGGATATAGACCCAGACACTGTGCGTCTGCTGAACTCATCTCAGTCACAGCTTTTAAATGGTGGCTATTAATGTTTTTATTATAATCAATATTAATAACTACAATTATTGTTAGTACTCTTCATACTTAATATTATTTGTGACTTTAAAAATTTTTTTAAAAATTTTATTTTGTGATTGTATGAATTGTACAGTCTGGTTGTAGGTTTATATACCTGTGTTGTGCATGGCGTGGAGGTCAGAAGGGGGCGTCAGAGTCCACTGGAACTGAGTTAAGACGGTTCTCAGCCACCATTGTTGGTGTGCTCGGGATCGAACCCAGGTCCTCTGCAGGCAGTGTCGGCCGCTCTTGACGCTAGGCCATCTCTCCAGCCCTTTGTATTTATGGTAAAAAGATAAAGCTTTTTTTTTTTTTTTTTTTTTTTTTTTTTTTGTCTTTTTTTGCGGTTTTTTTTTTTTTCCTTTTAGCCCAGGGTCCTGGCATCCTCTGTAGACCAGGCTGCCTTGATCTTAGCAAAGACTGCCTGCCTCTGCCTCCCAAGTGCTAGGATTAAAGGCGTGTGCCACCAAATAGTGTTTGGTTTTATAGATTAACTCTACTTTTGGTTATATACTTAATAAGTTTTAACATTTTTCTGCTTCCTTTGATAACCATTCTCATTCTCTAATTCTTATGTATACCTTCTTAACATCTGTATTAGTCAGTCTTGCATTGCTGTGACCATATGCTCACAAACAAGAACGATTTATTTATACTCAGGGTTTCAGAGATTTCTGCCCATAGTACTTGGTCATGGTGAGACAGACAATCATGGTGTGGGAGGATGTTGTAGAGGAGGTGAACAGGAAGGAAGCAGAGAGTAAGGAGGGTTCTGTGGACCAAGGACAACCTTCAGAGCCCACCAGGACCTTCATCCTTCAGTTGGGATCTTCCTAAATAAGCCCATTAAGAACATTTCATATTTTGGGCTGGAGAGATGGCCTAGTGGTTAAGAGCACCAACTGCTCTTGCAGAGGACCTGGGTTTGATCCCCAGCACCCACATGGCGGCTGAGAACCGTCTCTAACTCCAATTCCAGGAAAACTCCAGTTCCAGGGGAATCTGACACCCTCTTCTGACCTCCGAGGAATTGCACGACATGGGTGCACAAATCTACATGCAGACAGTACATTCAAATAAATAAATAAATAAATAAATAAATAAATAAATAAATAAATAAATAAAGTACATTCAAATAAATAAATAAAGACAGTACATTCAAATAAATAAAACAAAATTTCATATTCAAACTATAATATGTTCTTTTATTTCTAACGTTTTGAAATAAGTGTGCTTATTTTTCCTTGTGTTGGCCTGACCTAGAGCTTTGTATTTAAAATGTTTTACAGCCAAGCATGGTACATGCTTATAATCCAGTACTTGGGAGGTAGGCAGGAAGATCAGTTCAAGACCAGCCTCAACTAGGTACCAAGCTCAAGGCTAGCCTAGACTAATGAGACCCTGTGCAAACTCTGCCCCCCCACCAAGGTTTCCTTTATCTGTATCTCCTTATAATTTATAATTTCTCCAGCGTCAGTATCTCTCTTTTGTGTCTGGAAGTGCTGATTTTTTTTTTTTTCAGCTCTGCCTTTAATTCCATTTCTCTGTTTCAGTTCCCTCTTGATCAATCTGATTCCTTTTTTGTTGAGCTATTAGAATTATACTGGAGAGTCTTTGCTTTATCCCTCTCCCTTTTTTCTTGAGTAGTACTTCAGTAATTGTGTTCCTAAATCATAGTAAACTACTATGCTCCACAACCTGGAGTGATTTCTTATAAATCACAACCAATAAATTCTTGTTCAGTGGGTCTGTGGCCCAGCCAGAGAAGTTACATTTCTGCTAAGTTTCCCACTTGTTATTTAGTGAATAAGGCTTTGATCAGCAATGTAGTTTAGGTTGCTTCAGTACTTTAGAATGTTCATGACTTTGTGCTTTTAAGAAATTGTAATTAGTATTAATGCTGTTTTTGTTTTTTGCCTTTTTGGTCTTTTTTGAGACAGGGTCTCCCTGCAGCCCCAGCTGTCTTGGAACTCACTTTGTAGCTGGTCTGGAACTCACAGAGCTCCACCTGCCTCTGCCTCTGAGTGCTGGGATTAAAGGTGTGCTCCACCACACCCAACCTAATACTGTTTTTTAGTTTTACTGATCTACCCTCTTGTCATGTTTTGCTTCTGATTCTTAATCTGGAATATTTTATTTCCTCTATCTGCTCATTATTCAAGCATGAGCTTATATGCCATTAGTGTCTTGAAAATGTCTCCAATACCATCTCCCAGACTTGATTTAATTTTTATATGTTGTAGGGTTGCATTCCAGCTCCTGTACTTTGTTACTAAAAGTATAGAACTTTTGACAGTCTACTGGTAACTTCTGTACCTTACAACCACTAATATATCTACTTGTTGAGGTGGCCCGTAAATCAAATAGTAAAGGCTTCTAGAACTGCACTGTCTAATATAGCTGTCACTAGCAACATTACCTATATATCAATGGTTCTTTAGTCACATATTTTTGAAATTTTTATTTATTCTTGTATGTGTATGAATGTACTGTCTGCATGCAGGTTTGTGCACCTGTGTCGTGCAATGCCACGGAGGTCAGAAGAGGGTGTCAGATTCCCCTGGAACTGGAGTTAAAGATGGTTCTCAGCCGCCATGTGGGTTCTGGGGATCGAACCCAGGTCCTCTGCAAGAGCAGTTGGTGCTCTTAACCCCTAGGCCATCTCTCCAGCCTGAAATGGAAACCATTCTTTTTTTAAGACAGGGTCTCCCTTTGTACTCCCAGCTGGCCTGGAGCTCGCTCTGTAGACCAGGCTCGCCTTGAACTCACAGAGATCCGCCTGCTTCTGCCTCCCGAGTGCTTGGGATTAAAGGCATGCTCCACCATGCCTGGCTGACATATTCTTAATAGATAGCTTTTTAAATAGCTTGTAAACATTTTCTTTTCTTTTCTTTTTTTTTATTTATTTTTTATTTTTAACATTTTCATGACTGCAGAGTTCCTTTAAGGAGCATATAGAGTGTGGCCTCAAAACTAATCGTAAGTTTTTGTTCAGTGGGTCTGTGGCCCAGCCTGAGAGGTTGCATTTCTGCTAAGCTTCCCACTTGTTATTTAGTGAATCAGGCTTTGGCTAACAAGGTGGATTCTATCAATTTTACTTATACCCATTTTATTTTATTTTATTTTATTTTTTTAATTTTTTTTTTTTNGCAGTTGGTGCTCATAACGGCTGAGCCATCTCTCCAGACCTTTTTGTTTTTGTTCTGTTGTGAATACGAGGAGCTCTTAGAGATATGCCTCACTCTGTAAGCATCCTAGGCCCTGGTTCCTCTTTGAACTACACAATACACCTCAGGCCGCCTCTGCCTCACGCAAGATGCTAGGACTTAAATCAGGGCGGCGAGCCACCACGCCTTGGCTTAAAACGGAGCACAGTGGCTTTGGATGCCATGGTGGCCGAAGGATTGAGACAAAGGATTCCTCCTCCTGTGCAGGAAGAGGGCATTTGAGTTCAGAACTGGCCTGTAACTCATAGGGACGCCCAATTCTCTCTCTCCATGCCCCCAACAGTTTACTATTACATTTATTTTTTAAGATGCGGGTGGTAAACTTAATCGGGTGGCACAACACCTTCCAGCAGTACTCGGAGACAGGGCAATACGGTCGAGGCCCAGTCTTGTGAGTTGTAAGGACAGTCGGCCTACTATACAGTGTGAGTGTCGAAGGACAGCTAGGGGCTACAGGGGGACCCTGTCTTTAAAAAAAAAAAAAGAAAAAAAAAATAAAAAAAAAAAAAAAAAAATAAAAGCTAGAATATAAGAACTCTAAAGCCTAATTCATGATTAGTAGAAAGTACTAAGATGATAAAATGAAGTAACACTGTGAAGTTAGGCAGAGATAATTTAGAAAGAGGGATTTTAAAGTTTACTAGCATTCCTGTATTGACTGTCTCAAAATATTGATATTTTCCTTCTTCCTGTTTTTTCCTTTTATAAATTTTATTATGTTGTATTAATATTTGGATATGTGATTTTGTAATAGAAGGAATATAAATAATGTCTATAACATGTTACATTCATGACTTCAGCGCCTCGCTAGAATTGGAGTGGTCATTCGCCTGATAGAGCAACATGCAAATTCTATACTATATAGTCAACTCTATAGCTCGGAGAAGGATTACGGTTCACAGCCATAAGTTAACCACCTAGAGCTAGGTCGTACTAGATTCCCAGTCTGACGTTAACTACACACGAGCAAGTATTTCCTGACGGCTCTTTAGACCGTCTTCAAAATAGTGATGAGAATAAAGATAGCTGAGTGAAATCGAACCCAGGTCCTAATCTTGCATAATATATGACTATCTGGATGGCGCACTCTTCATAACCAAGCTAACATGTATGTCTTACATAACCTCTCCAGACCCTATCCCTAGTGTTGGTTTATATTACAATTCACATACTATATAATTACGGCATTGTAAATATACTCAACATTTAAAGTGATTTCTGTTATTTAGTTTAGTCATTGAGGCAACAATATGTGTTTCTCTTAGCTAAGAGGTAACCCCTCTTGAGACTAGCACTGTGCACATACATCACTAAGATAGATATGTGACCATGCATAAGTCAGTCATCTCATAGATCTACACAAGGTTCGTATATCAAATTCCCTCTCGCCCTCTTCTCTTCTGATTAGTAACTGGCTAACATTGTGTCCAATAAACTACACATAATCTACTTAATGATATTTTACATATAATCGGGACAAGTATAAAATAGGTGAGCTAGGAGATCTGCCTAGCTGAGACAGCAATTAAGATATGGTGAGGGAACTGTTCAAAAGTATTAACAAGGACCTTGGGCCTATGTGGTAATTGGTTTAACTCCTGAATACACATGTGCACACATCATATGTATATAAGTACACCATCACACACACACCACACAAACGGCAAATACACGATTACGACACACACAACATTCACACACACCACACACTACTGCAAGCCACACACACACACACACATCCACAGACTGACTCATCTGTCACTATAGTTATCTCGCAGAATGTTCGAAGAATTCTCATGCCGACTTCTAAGCTATACGTGGATAACTCCTATAGTCTGTAGAGTAATTGGCTTATAACAATCCACATGAGAAAGTCTAACATCCGCAACAACAACAAAGTAAATTATATATTCAATTACCACATATGTGCACACACAGCCACACACACACACACACACACAACACACAACAACACACACACCTACGAGTTCTTTTTGCAGATATAGGGTGGTTTTCCGTACTGACCTGGAACTCGACCTAATAGACCAGGGAGGACATTGTTGGAACTTCACAGAGGATCCAACTCATGTCTCTTGCTCTTCCCAAAATTCGTCTTGGGGATTAAAAGGCCAACCTTCATGCCTCATGTATTTATTACCTGCTTTATTTAACAAAAGCTAGAATTTCCATCTTTTCATTATTGATTTTACTTTTTCTGTGTGGGTCTGTGTGTGTTTGTACGTTTATTCGTATATGTACATGCATGCTCTATGGCGCTGTAATGCATCACATTGTTGTTTGTACCATTCGGAGAGCCAGAGGAAAAGACAATTTGCCGCGTACATCCTACCGTATCATTCTTCTACCTATATTCTCTTCCGAGACAGGTTATCCACTAAAACACCTAGGTGCATGAGGCTAGCAATCCAGCACACCCCCAGTAGATCATACTGTTCTTACACGCTAACCACTCAGTAGCCTGGGTTACCACAGCGTTGTGCATTCCATGCACAATTTTTAACATGGGGTACTTGTCAGCAAATGAACTTTTTGTTCTCTTTTTGTAATTTTTTTATCTCTCACTTTAATTTATTTATTTTGTTTGTTTGTTTTTATAGGACTGGTACTGTCTGCATGCAGGTCTGTGACACCTGATTGTCGTGCAATGCCTCGAGGGTCAGAAGAGGGTGTTGGATTTCCCTTGGAACTGGAGTTACTCCGGAATTAGGAGTTTCCAGACGCTTCGTGCTCGCGCCATGTGGCTCTGGGGACTCCACAACACCCCCCACCCCCCCCACCCGACCCCCCGTCCTCTGCAAGAGCAGTCGGTGCTCTTAACCTCTAGGCCATCCTCTCCAGCCCAAGAGATCTTACCCATGAGACGTTTCCGCCACCCTTTGTGTGTGTGCGTGTGTGTCGTGTGTGTGTGCAGTGTCGCCAACTCTAAGACTGCTAATGTGCATGGCTGAGCTGCCACTTGCTTTATAAACTAGGCTGAGCTTGAGTTTATGAGATTCATCTCCTCAGCCTACTGCTCCACAATCTATTTCTTGGGAGTTACATGGTGTGAACTTACCCATACTATCCATTAGTAGAGCACACATGTAGCTTGATGAAATGCTAAGGGACCACATTAGAGATCCCAATATATCTGACCATGCAAAGACATCTACACACATTTTGTTAAGGTCATGGTGAAGGCCCATCAAACAGAATGGGTTTAAGACTCCTTTCATGTGTTTCCCATCTATGATGTGGTAGGTTGCATGCATACAAGGCTCGCAATCTCCGCATTCCTGGAGTGGATGAATGCCGACCGTACCGCTATCATTTTAGACGCTGGATGTTAGACGGTGAGACAGGTTTTCCCTTTATTCCCAGCTGGCCCTGGAGCCTCAGCATGTAGTCCCAGGCTGCCTTAGAACGTCCACAGAAGATATGCCTGCCTTTGCCTCCTAAGTGCTCTGGCTTAAAGGCATGCACCACCATGCTCGGCTCCCATCTGGCTTTTTTATGTGGGAATTGGGGACTTGAGCAGCAAGTACTCTTAAACAATGAGCCATCTCTCCAGCCTGCATTTTTTTTTTTTTCTTGTTTGTTGTTATTATTTGTTTCTTTTGAAACCGGGTTTTCACACTATATAGCCCAAGATAGACTAGAACTCAGTATTTACCACAGGCTGGCCTCAAACTCATGGCCAGTCCAACTGGGCCTTGTGTCTTTATGAGGTGCAGGTTATAGGTATGGGCCAGCCTTAGATTTATATAACCTGTGAGTATATTCAATTGTCCTATAGGTACAAAACGAATAAATATGAGATTTAATTTTCTAGTAATAATAAGCTTGGGTCATGTTTATAAGGAAAGAGTTGAATTTTACTATCCCCCTGCTGCTCTTATTATACATATATATATAGCCCAATTTATTAGCACCTGCTGGGCGATACCACCCTTTGACCACCTGATCTATTATGCATAATCTACTTTGGAGAGTGTATTAGAAAAATATTAGAAAATAAGTTGGCTACTGAGATCGTCTCCTTTGTTTACATATCAATAACCTAAGTGAAGATATGATATCAGGAAGAAAGAGTTATATTCAATAGTTGTGTGTGTTGTGTATTACTGTGATCTTAAGATGAAGTATTATAAGGTGCTATATGTGTTCCACAATATTTGAGAGCATGGGTATTATGAACTTCTTCCTGTTCGCCATAACCAATCTTTATCATATTTTCACAAGTGAAACATGCCTTAATTCTATTTATCTATAAATTGAAAATATATCTTCTAGCAGTGCACTCTAGTGTTTTCTACTAACAAGGATGATAACTTCATTCTAATACTATGCATAGTCCTAGGTGGCTTTCCTCCACTTTATTTAAAATTGAAGAGCGATTTATTTAATGTTATGTATATTAGTTTAAAATATTGGTAATGAGTATATCATTTATGACCCATGTAACTTGTCTTGCATGCCTATGTTTTGAGATGCACCTCTATCCCCGAGTTCTGCGCAAGTTAGGTTGTACCGACAGCGAGTGTGCAGGATAAGCGTCTAGTTTAATTGAGGAGGGTTTGTCGATTACCCACTAGAGAACTTGAAAGTTAAAAGAAACAGGAATTAACTCAAGAACTAGCCATACGTGGAAGGTTGCCTGGTAAAACATTGAACCTGGAGCTCAACTCTTGATAAAGAGGCACAAAATTGGACGCTCATACTCGACCGTCCTAGGATGCCATGATAACATCTAACCAGACCAGCCCCATCCTGGGATTCTTTCTTATTTGTCTAATTCAATTAGCTAATGCTTTAAATGTCTAGATTTATTTTATTTGTATCATCCATAATTTCCTAAATACTATGTGTTAGTCCTATCGCATCTGATAAAGAGCCCATTGCACGTATTGTCTTTTTAATATCATCAACAGAGGCAGACAAGACTAGAATTTACTCTGTGGTTCCATGAGTCGCATATACACGTACACATAAGTTTGAGACAGCCTGGTGTCTGATACTGTTAGGTTAAGATTTCAAGGCTAGCCAGGGGTACACAGTGAAACTATGATGGGCTTTTAAAAAAAATAACCCAATACCTTATGGACAATTTAACCTCCGCCTCAAAATAATCTTTTCATCCTTTTATATCTTAGGTGACATGTGTGCGTAGCGTGTGCCAATGTTCTCTCTGTTTAAGACAAAAAAGAAGGTATTGGTCGCGGCATGGGTGAAGCAATTAATGGATTATTTCCACCAGCCTCTTTAGACGAGCCATTAGAGAGAAGGCTACGTCCTGACCTTTACAGAGTAGGATACCCCAGGGTTGCAGATGCGAGGCCGCCCATGCCAAACAGTAATGCTGCGCAACCTGAACTAGAATACTATAGCCCTATACACACCTGAGTGAGAAACTCCAGCTCAGGCGGAATCCGAGATCCCTCTTTTGACCTCCTTGGCATTGTACCACACGGGTTCACAGACCTGCAGCAGACAGTACATTGAATACACATACAGGAAATAAATAAAAATTTTAAAAAAAAAAACTTTTTTTTTTTTCTTTTTAAAAAAAAGAAGGTATTGTATCACCTGAAACTAGAGTTGTGAACCACTAATGTGGGTGCTGGCAAGAGAGCTTGCTGCTTTCTGAGAACTCGAGTCCTCAGAAAGCAGCAAGCTCTCTTACCCACTCCTTGTATATTTAACTAACCTAGAGTATACACGTGTGCCTTTTTAAAAATCCTCATCTCTCAGCTGCTTTTGATTGTCACAGAAAAACTTTCAGTGACCTAAAAACGTTACCGGAATTTGCTGGTTCTTAATGGAAATGTTCTTAAGTAATTGAAGCTTCAGACAAGACTGCTAGAGCATTTGTTGTCTCCAAACCTCTGGCTTTGCTTTCTGGTTCCTCTTCTGGTCCCAAAGCAACTGCCAGTAGCTTCTGGGACTGCTGTTTCCTATTCTGATTCAATCTTTCATGATGGAAAGCAGGCTTGTTTCTAAGATCCTGTGCATTGCTGTAGACCCACTTTCATAGCTCTTTAAGCAAATGATTGGGATGAGATTGTTTTTACACTGCTAAAAAATGACTGGAATTGCTCCAGTTGTACATGTGTAGAATAGGGTTAGGATTGATGGGGACTAGGTTGGAAAATGGGGAAAGAATGGATGGGTTGCTTTTTCAGGGAAAAGATACTCTTATGCTAATCCAAGCTCTGGATAAGGAGCCCAGCAGCCAGCTAACAATGGCCGTGGAGCCAGAATGTCTGCCTCAGACTATTCCTTCTCAGAAAGCTTGTCAGGCTTGGCGCCTGGAGCCGCCTGAGGGAGGGACCCCTGGAAAGGGGACTTTTTCCTTGCTTCTTTATGGAATTGGCAGCTAGCCAACTTGCTGGAAATTCCCACACCTTTCCATTAGAAAGTAGAAATTAAGGGTGGGGGGTTTAACGGGAAGAGGAAAGAATGACTTCAGTCTGTTTATTTAGCTGACTTCAGACTTACTTGTTTTGTTTGGGGTTTTCTATTTTTTTTTTCTTTTTTTAAAAAATATTCTGATTGCTCTATTCATTCAACCTTCTTGTTTGAGTAGCTTAAGTTTTTGTTTTATAAAAAAATTCTTTTTATTAGTGTAATTTTGTCTTCATGTTATTTATTTTTGAGAAGAACCTGTATTAATCTATGGCAATAGCAAAATTTTTAGTTGCCTATTTGGTAGCTTTTAAATGCCTGCATCCTTTTATAATTTTGACTGTTCTGTTCTGCTGCATTTCAGATTTGTATATGTCCATGTGGGTGGGGCAAGGGAGGGAGGAGGAGAGTGTACTCTGTCATTATGTTTTTTTGAGGCAGATCTTTCACTGAACCTGGAGCTATTGGCTCAGCTGGCTGGCTAGCATGTTCCCAGGGTACTCTTGTCTCTGTCTCTCCAACACAGGGATTACAAATGCACACTTGCTGTACCCCATTTTTTACGTGGCTGCTGAGTCAAACTGGTCTTCATACTTAAGTGGAAATACTTTACCAACTAGGCCATTTCCTCAGCTGTCTTTATGTTCTTGACATTAAGAGTAGATTTTTTATTTTACTTATTTGTTTACTTAATATTTATTTCAGGGGTCTTTCTGAGACAGGGGCTGTCCTGGAACTCACTATGAAGACCAGGCTGGCCTTGAACTCACAGAGATCCGCCTGCCTCTGCTTGTCACCAGAGACGGTTCTAAGCCGCCACGTGGGTGCTGGGAATAGAACCAGGGTTCTCTGCAAGAGCAGTTGGTGCTCTTAACCTGTAGGCCATCTCTCCAGCCCCGTGGATGTTTAATGTACTATGATGTCCTGACGAGGGCCAGTGAGACGGCTTAGGTCATCAAAGCCCTTGCTGCTCAAACCTGACAGCCTGAGTCCTACCTCCAGATCCCATGGTGGAAGGAGAAAACAGTTCCCAAAAGTTGTTCCCTGACCTCCACCACAGTCGTACTGTGGTACACACACATGTGCCTGCACTCACACATTTGTCTTACACACAGTAATAAGTAAAATTAAATCTTTAAAAGATTCTGATGAATTTTCTAGGAATTTACAACTATTTTAGCCAGGCATGGTGGCACATGGCTTTAATCCCAGCATTCAGGAGGCAGATGCAGGCAGACTTTTGTGAGATAGAGGCTAGCCTGACTTATCTACTGACTAGCTGGGGCTATAGGGAGACCATGTCTCAAAAAACAAAACAGGCCCGGCGTAGTGGCACACGCCTTTAATCCCAGCACTGGGGAGGCAGAGGCAGGCTGGATGTCTATGGTTTCCAGGCCAGCTAGGACTAAAGGGAGACCCTGTCTCAAAAAGACAAAAAAAATTAGGAAAGCCATAAATTCTCAAATGATAGAATAGACATAATCAATTTCAATATGGGTATAATTCAGATTAGTACTTTGCTGCTGCTTTATAGATAGACAGTTACTGTGAGACAGAGAAAGGCCTCGGCATTTCTACTGCTATTAACAAGGATAACTGCTATTAACAAGGATAACAGTAACAGCTGACATCTGTTATTTATTGAATGCTTAACGCTGAAACATAAGGCACTAGCTCACCTGGGTTAGGAATATTCCTATTTTGTGGCTGAGGAAAATAAGCCCACAATAGCTTAAGCAATAACCTCAAAGTCAGGAGGCAAATAAAGTAGAACCAAGTAGACTGGTATCAGGTTCAGTCTGTTAAAATTGCCCTAGGATGTGATAGAAAAAGTGTCTTTACCTAGAACACAAAAGTGATATAATTTTTATGGAACCCATAACATAAACGGGAAAATTTAACTATAATGCAGAACAGGCTGTTGTCCACCCCTCCAAAGCTAGCTTTGAGAAATAACTTAAAAAACAGAGAATGTCCCTGGGGACTACGCATGGGGGCATCTCTTGAAATGTCCTGCAAATGTGAGTCACCAGTCTTCTTGTGCAGGGAGGTCTTGGAGATCCACTAATGGGACTTCAGCCAGTGTCCAGTCTATAAAGAGGAAAGTCTGCTCATCCTTCAGAAAGGGAAGCCTGGTCTAGCAAGACCTGACTTTGTCTTCAAGTGGATGGAACTGGTAAATGAAAAGCCAAAAGGAGCCAGGGCTCCCCCCCCACCCCCCAAAAAACCCACCTGAGTGACCCCTGAGGACCAGATCCTCAACTAACCTTGAGAAAACAAAAAAACCTTGGTTAATCTGGGGTAACTGTGTGGCCTTAAACATCCAAAGGAAAGTATAACCAGAAATAATTAGTAAGACCTGAGAAATTATACTTCAGGTATAAAACTTGAGATCTTAGTAAAAAGACAAAAAGTAAAAGAAAAAAAAAAGGGCTGGAGAGATGGCTCAGCAGTTAAGAGCACCAACTGCTCTTGGAGAGGACCCGAGTTCAGTTCCCAGCACCCACATGGCGGCTTAGAACCATCTTTAATTCTAGTTCCAGGGGAATCCGACACCCTCTTCTGACCTCTGCAGCGATGCATGACACAGGTGCACCTACCTACATGTAGGCAGTACAGTACATTCATACACAATTTTTTTAAAAAGATAAAAAAATAAACTAACAAACAAATAAATAAGTAAATGCACTATTGTTTTGCCTGTCTTCAATTCTTACTGGCAAATGTAGCTACCCAGTGGCTGCCACTTCTTTTGCCATCCTTCAAAGACATGAGACACAGCTTTTCAGCCTTCAGTGCCAGATGGGGACTGCTGAGACATTCAGCTTGTGGACTGAGCAACTACTGGGGTTTCGGCTTCTTCAGAGTACAGACTGCCATTGTTGAACTATCCAGGCTGTATCCCGGAGACCAGTACAGGAAGATCAAGACAGGGTGCAGTGCCTACTGGACCTCATTTGGTGACCACAGGAAGGGAAGACCCCAGTGTGGAGCACAGGGCAGGACTGATGGTTGTTTGGGTTTGCCAAGGAGGAGCCTTCAAACAATTCCTTAAGGAAAACATGACTTCTTTCAGCCTAATAAAGAGAAAAAAGTAATACAGAAATCATAAGCTGAAGATGCTAAAACCTATGATGTCATAATCTTGTTATATATGTGGCATGCATATATGCATATTTTGTAGTGATACAAATTGGAACAATAACAACAAAAAAGACTGGGTTCAAGAACTGAGTGAAATGGTGAACGTCTACCTGCCTGAAACAGTAAACTTCTGCATCAAAAAATTTTAAAAGAGACTGAGAAAAAAAAAAACATGTTTGCCAGGATGCATGAGCTCTGCTGGGGTGGGGGCAGGGAAGGGGGCCGGTCCAGTATACAAAGCTTTAATAAAAAATTGGCTTTGAAAATAATAAATAAATAAATAAATAAATAAATAAATGAATGCTAGCTGAGATAAGCCAGAGAGCCAGACAGTTAAAAAAACAAACAAACAACCAGAATGTGTTTGGCTACTTCTTCGAAGAAATGTATAATATAGCAGTTGGTTTTCTGGACATTTTGTCTGACTCAGCCTTTTCTGATGGCCTGATCAGTAACTTATGGTGATTAGTGATTAGGCTTTTATTATTTCAGTATGTTTCTCATGATGATATTAGTTATCTATTGATCACCAATAAATTAACTTAGTTTTTTTTTAATTTAAAAATTTTAATTGTTTTTAGTTTTTGGTCTTTTTGAGCCTCGGTCTCCCTTTAGTCCCAGCTGGCCTGGAACTTGCTATGTAGACCAGGCTGACCTTGAACTCAGGAGATCCACCTACATCTGCCTCCCAAGTGTTGGGATTAAAGGTGTGCACCACCACGCGGCCGAATTTAGCAGCTCATAACACCCAACACTGATTATCAAGCAGCAGAACGTGGTGACAGATGCTTGTAATCCTAGCATTTGGAAGTCTAAGGCAGGAGAATCACAAGTACAAGAGTGGCCTGGATTTCAGAGTGAGATGTCGTCTCAATCAATCCATCCATC